>VWZE01007602.1:787650-810980 GCA_013396675.1 Eubucco bourcierii | reverse complement strand
ATTGAGTAGGGTTGGGTGATAGGTTGGGCTGGATGAGCTTGGAGGTCTCTTCCAACCTGCTTGATTCTGTGATTCTATGATTCATTCTATGACAGCTTCACTTAAGTTTCCTTTAATTCATCCCTAGGGAGCAGTGAGGCACTTCTCACTGGTTATCCATAGTATCTTCTTTTCAAAGTAATATTTACTGGTTAAGTCCTAGTAGTAGAAAATAACAAACAGAGAAGTGTATTATTTCAAGACAAAGTATATTCTTTCTGTGGTACTGGAGTATATTTTCATTCTACCAAAAGCTATTAAACAGAGAAAGAGATAATAGTTTATAATTTCTATTCAAAATATGCCTCTGTAAAAATTGAGAGCAAGCTAGAAAGTTATGTCTTGACTAAGTAAACGTCATGCTGCTGTGCTTCATCTACCAAAGCATTTGCAGAGATTATATGTGCAAAGAATTAGAGTTTTAGAACTCTAAGAATTTAGAGTTTTTCTGCAAAGGATGGGTAAGGTGATCAGCATTAGTGTGTGCAAAGGGTGATTTTCTTACACAGAAATGAAACTGGAAAGAGGAAACTGAATTCCTGTGTCTGAATTCCATGCTTCTGACATTCATCTTACAGCTTTAATACTGTTGTTAGGAGTGGCTTCAGTCAGCTACTTTTCAAAGCCTTCGTAATTCATATCAGTAAAAGTTCTACCAGTTACCTTACAGGGCCTGTTGTCCAAATCCTATCCTGGCACATGCTTGCCATTAGCTTCCATAGAAAAGTACATCAGCCTTTTGGTGTATTCTCTGGAGAAAATACTACTCTGAGGGCCAGAGATCTTCATTAGTTCTTGTCCAGAATTATTTAGAAGATTTATTATAACAAAGCGTAACTCTAGTTAGATATCACAGAATGCTAGGGGTTGGAAGTGACCTCAAAAGATCATGGAGTTCAACCCCTGTCGGAACAGGGTTGCCTAGAGCAGGTCACACAGGATCCAGGTGGACTTTGAGTGTTTCCAGAGGAGCCTCCACAACCTCTCTGGGCAGCCTGATCCAGGGCTCCAGCATCCTCACAGGGAAAAAGTTTCTCTTTATGTTTATGTGGATAATTCAGTATGTTGTCTATTCCAAGTGTGTAAACATCAACATCAAAAATAAGAACAATAATTTCTTCATACTTCTTAGCTGAGAAAAGGGAGGGAAAACATCTGGATTTATCTAGGGATTGAAAGGTGAACCTGGAAATTTCACTGCTGGCTCATTACTCCATTATCTGCCTTCATCTGCTGCCCTTTTTCAACTGAATCATACACAATTTCCTTCTGGACTGCTGTTATTCTCTGCTTCATTAGCTGCTAATGAGATGAGATACCGAACAGCATGTCTTCTTTCTTTATTCTCTCCTAATGTTTACTGAGGTGCTCAGGCTTTGCTTGTTTCCTTTCTCTTCTTTTCCCTTTTTTTGGTTGGTTGGTTGGCTTTTCTTTGGCTGTTTTTTTTTTTGTTTTGGTAGAGGGCTGGTTGTTGAAGAGAGAGAACAAGAGATAGCAGAATAAATGACACCTAGCTTGATACTCACAGATTTAATTGTGCTTACAGAAGAATTTCTGGAGAAGATCAATATTATGTTGATTCTTTTAAATCGTAAAATCTGTTTGCTTCTCTCTTCAATGAATCTTTTCTGTTCAGAGCTGTAATACTTATGGTCTCATAATTCAAGAATGCTAATGAAGGTAAATTGAACTATTAATTTTTAATCCCTATTCTGTGGGTGGCTAGCACTGGGAATTATGATTCACACCTACTCTACCTGTCCATTTACAGGCTGGCATTTTAGTTATTGTTTAAAAATTTGATTCTCAAGTCAGGAAAAAGAAAACAGCTTTGAAGGGCAGACTGTCTTCTAGTCTCTCCAAAGTGAAATAGTTGGCAAGGACATACCCTTTTTGTTGATTCTGGGACTTCTGCAGAAGAGGTAATGGGCTCTTGCTGTGCAAGCTTATACCAAAATTGTTTAAGAGAGAGCTGTGGCTCTGCAATAACGACAAAACCAGCAAGACCTTTAGTACCTAGAAGTACTTAGAAGCACCAACTCAGGACTGATGTGGTGCTCTAAAGTACATCTTAAATGCAGCAGGACACAAGACCCTGATGGCATTTTGAAAGAAGATTCATCTGTCATTTCCAATGTCATCCTTAGTATGTCCAGGAACTTTACAAAATTGAAACAACTAAATCAAATAGGGTTTTAAAAATACCATAGAATCATAGAATGGTAGGGTTGGAAGGAACCTCAAGGATCATCCAGCTCCAACCCCTTGCCACAGGCAGGGACACCTCCCACTAGTACAGGTCTCTCAAGACCTCATCCAACCTGGCCTTGAACACCTCCAGGGAGGGAGCATCCACAACCTCCCTGGGCAACCTGTTGCAGTGCCTCACCACCCTTACTGTAAAGAACTTCCTCCTAACATCCAGTCATGATAAAATTGCTTCTCAGATAACTTGTAGTTAAAGTTGGGATTTCGTGGCTGGTATTCCAGCTCATTAAGTAAGTTTAAAGGTACAAATCTAATCCACATGTTGTAGTAGCACCAGTTTGTGACCCACACCAGTTGATGAACCACACCAGCCTTTTGAATTTGGACAGCAAAACGGATTTTTTCTGTTCACATATTACTGGAAAGACAAGCAAATTTGTTCTCAAGCAAAAACCAATTATAGGTATCTTTTTTGCCTTCTCTCCTTAGATTTCATAATGCTATGGAACGATTTTTCCAATGCAGGTTTTCTCATGGAAATAAACACTTCTTGCTTTACATCCCCTGCATGGGAAGTGAGGATTGGGATTTTACTGCTATTATTTGTCCATTTCTTTTGACTTAATTTTTCTTAACTTTCCAATAGTTACCTACAGATGTAAACATGAGAACAAACTTTCCAGGTGTCATACAATTGTACAAAATAACATGTCCTGGGCTTCATTCTGCTTTACCCTGAGCCTTTAGCAATATGTCTTTGTCATCAAGCCTAGAAATGCAGCCTTGCACTGGGAAACAATCTGATGCAAATTCACCTTCAGGCAGAAAAGCAGCACTTCCATTTACACCTGAAAGTGGCCTTCTGCTATAGCTCTGTTAGCAAATGAAGTGCTCTGCTGTCACCTGCTCCTTCTGCAGAGCTATCCATTAGCACATTCTTTTATATTTAAAACATAATGTGGAAAGAACACATCCAAAGACACCACAGCTTTGAGCTACACTGTGTCATACACAGCCACAATGAGACTTGTGCTCTCCACTCCTTCCAGGTGCAGAAAGAAGCTCAAATACTGTGCTGCAGCAGAACCAAGACAGCAATGGGGTAGACCTCAGCCTTCAAGAGGAACCTTACTTCTTCCCCAAGTGAAAGAAAAATTTCTTTCATGAGAAACAAAAGAAATGGGACAAAGAAATCACTATCTAGATCAGACTTGGCAGAGGTATAAAAATGAGTTAAAGTAAATTGAATAAAATCTGAACATGAATACCAAGAAATAGGAAACTCTTATCATAGTGTCTGCTTCATTTACAGACTTGGATACAAATGTGCAGCAGATCAGAAGAGGAGTTGTCTGGGAAAATACAAAAGGTTAGACTAGGTAAAACTTGAAATAATCATATTAAAGCAAAATGAAACTGGCTTTGAATCATTCTAAATAGAATATATTTGCAAAAAAGATGAGGAACAGTGCACTGTGAGTCCACAGCCTCCCCTAAATCTAGTATGTGAGAGCTCACTTCGGAGTTGTGTGCTTCTCACATCTGCACTTTTTATATCATAGCATCATAGAATCAAGCAGGTTGGAAGAGACCTCCAAGCTCACCCAGCCCAACCTATCACCCAACCCTACTCAATCAACCAGACCATGGCACTAAGTGCCCCATCCAGGCTTTGCTTCAACACCTCCAGGGACAGTGACTCCACCATCTCCCTGGGCAGCCCATTCCAATGCCAATCACTCTCTGGCAAGAACTTCCTCCTGACATCCAGCCTAGACCTCCCCTGGTACAACTTCAGACTGTGTCCCCTTGTTCTGTTACTGGTTGCCTGGCAGCAGAGCCCAACCCCAGCTGGGTACAACCTCCCTGCAGGTAGCTGCAGAGAGCAATGAGCTCTGCCCTGAGCTTCCTCTTCTGCAGGCTGCACACCCCCAGCTCCCTCAGCCTCTCCTCACAGGGCTGTGCTCCAGGCCCCTCCCCAGCCTTGCTGCCCTTCTCTGGACACCTTCCAGCACCTCAACATCTCTCTTGAATTGAGGGCCCCAGAACTGGACACAGCACTCAAGGTGTGGCCTGAGCAGTGCTGAGCACAGGGGCAGAATAACCTCCCTGCTCCTGCTGGCCACACTGCTCCTGATCCAGGCCAGGATGCCCACCTGGGCATGCTGCTGGCTCATGCTGGCTCATGACCAGGTCACCAGGAACACAAACAAATGTACGTGCTTCTTAAAAGACTCAGAAAATCCAGAGATCACTGGTTTGCCAGCAACTGACAATGTCTCTCCAGAATCTGGTAGAGGATTCTGTTGATTACATTCTTAGGTCCATATGCTTCAGAGTGGAAGAAAACAATGAAAGCCATCTTGAGGAAATTATTCTTATATTCTCCACTCACCTGAGTTCCTTTTTAGGATTCTGTCCAGTGCTTTTGCCTAAAGACTAAGAGCAGTACACCTTTCCCAGTGTTCAGCTTCTCCTAGAAAAATAAAAAGACTAAATAATAAGAAAAATGGTATTACTGCCTGCCCTTTAAGTAGAAATTGTGTTTTGATTTAATTATTTAAATGGCAATTTGTAATCAATCTGTGACTATGCTGACAGGTCATGTCTGGATACATTTTTACAGCGCAGGCAGAAGGCAGTATAGCACAGGATACAAATAAAAAACCCTCTTTAGGTCAGCCATGAGATAACTTCCAAAAATGTCTGAAAAGAACCTGTAGTCAGGCAGCCAGAGAAATTCTATTCCTCACTACCCAGGAACAGACAGCACAGAGCAGAAGACATTACATTTGGATATTAAGACTTCCCCTTAAAGGAATTTCAGTAACACAATGTGATAATTTCCCATCTCATTTACCATGAACTCTCCTTTATTTAATAAACTGTGCTATGTGTTTAGGATCTAAGAGCTGGTTGTTTTTCTAAGAGGGCATCAAACAACTTTTGACACAAAGTCTTTCAATGCCTGCTGGCGATAAGGAAAATGTAAGTGGTTTTATATGAAAGGTTTTAGTTTATGCAATGCGGTATCTGTATGGAAGCAATTAAACTGCCTTTGCCTGTCAATATCTGGAATTCAAATAGGGACTAATTTTGATAACATTTGAAAAAGATACATCCAGGCTAATTTTATTTTGGTTTTAATATGGGAGAGATGTTAAAAGAGAAAGAAAGAAAAATGTGCATCAACGGCTTCTGAGGAGTAAAAAAGTAGCTGTAATTAGTTATGTGGAAACGTTCTTGGAAGGATGTTTACTACAGGGACAATTGCCCCTGACTTATCGTAGGGTTCCTCAGATGTAAGGCATGGGAGGTTTAGGAATTTCTCAGTTCATCTATGTATCATGTATCCTACCTATTTGGGGGTGGGATGTGGCATCAAATCCCACCAAAAGGAAGAAATAAAGGAAAAAGGCCCAATGAAGAGTGGCTGGGAGAGTGGCTGCTAACTTCACCTCTTACCACAGAACTGTTTCTATTGCAGGCACACCAAGTTCAAACATTTCACATGTACATTTGTGACAGACAAAGCAGATGTTCAGTCAGAGTGACAGCATCCTTCTATAAATACACACAGTGATGCTTGGTGTAGGTTTGCAACTCTTCTAATATTAAGGGGAAAGATAAAATAAGAGGCAATTTTTATTGCACTGGTAGAGATACTTAGAATAGAAGCTGAAACTGCTACTAATGGCATCCCCTAAGCATCATGCTTATCACAAGGAACTTTAATCAGACCACCTTTCTTCTGATGCACATTTTAAAACCACAGCAGCAACCTTGCTCTATTAAATGGAATCTCCCATAGCCCTAAGAGTTCACCCTCTGCAAATTTGAGATGGCCGTTCCTGCGTGATAATTGTAAAGCCTACTCCTTGTCACTTTGCATCCCCTCCACATCCAGTCACTGTGAGCAAACAGCCAGCAAGAACTGGAGGAGAGAAGGGACTGTGCTTAACGTTGAATTATTTCAAAGCTGCACAGATTATGCCTCAGACAGGTGAGTTTCAGTTCTGTTTTCTGTGCTTGATGAGAAAGTGAATGCAAGCAGATCTTTGCTACCACACAAATGCAAGGAAAAGGCTCTCGGTCTGAAAGCAAAAGTCTTTACAGAAGGTTCTTTGCACTCCCCAGCGCTGTTCTTGTGGCTGAAACAGATAAATCATTGCTTAAGACTGGTTTCAGCATCATGGTTCTGCTTATAAATATAAAACTAAAAGTCCAACTAAGCACAGATAGAATACATGAAAGTGAAACAATTATCATAGACTTTCAGTGTTTTCCAACTGAAAAAAAAAAAAAAAAAAAGGGAGGGAGAGAGAGAGAGGGAGAAGCACTGAGGTTATTGATAATCTACCTAAGCTAAATATAATAACAAAAGGAAAGAGATAGAACCCCTTGGAAAGCAGATTCACAGAAAAAAATACCCAAAGGCATTAATGTTCAGTTTTTATAGAGAGAAAACCCAACAGCTTAACTTCTCTGCATGCTATTTTATCTGAGTCAAAGAGCAGGTAATTAATTCATTGTTTTTCCCACTGCTCAGCTTTCCTGTAGCAATGTCCACTAGTTATTTTAAAACAGGTACTTTTCCTTGACTCTCTTGGCAATGAAAGAATAACTTAAAGAATAGTGGAATAAGAACTCATAAGCAAACAATGCAATATGTTTTACCTTGGCTTACCAGTATGTGTCCAAACATTCATTTCATCAAAAGGGAAAGGTAACTCAGAGAGCAAAAACTGCAGATAATGAGTTAATAAATCTTAAATAGAATAACTGTATATATATATAAAAAAAAAATCTATTTGTCCCAATCAGATTATCACTGCTCGTTGAACAGGTAACTTCTTTAAAGCTGATTGCATATCTTCAGCAAATTAATTGTCTTTGATTTTTCTTTAAGTCAGGAGCAATTTCATATATTTTATCTTTCTGGTTAGGTGTAAAACCGCTTACTTTAGAAACAGGTCCATCTTCATCTTAAGGCTTTCCTGACTTTCTTGAGGGCTGTGCACTGCTATCAAGCCTACAGAAATGAAATAAGGATTCTCTTTGCTCCCCATGTAGACCTGCTTTTGAAGGGAAGCAGGCATGTTTTCATGTTTTCCCTATGTGCAGTTCTTTTTAAGGTCTGCCTTCTGAACTGGAATGATTGTTAGGACAGAGCAGTGTGCTTAAAAAGCATTCAAAGTGTCTGAAGTCCACCTTTAAAATTTGACCCTTTTTGGAAACACTGCATTTTGCAAAGTGGTGAAGTAACACTATAAGGAGGAAGGAAACCCCTTGATTACAGTGCAATAATCTGTAGGGTTTATGATGGGGAAAAAAATCAAACCTGGAGTTAAGAGAAGCTTACATTTGTAAGGTTTTTAAGGTTTTTCCATTGAAAGTAAATGAGTTCTCCCATGGCAAGCTAGGTGCACTTCCTAGTCTACTACTGCTTCTTACCTGAGTTCTTTGCAAGAGTGAAACCCTTCTTTTCTGCCTAAGCTGTTAAGACTGTAAAGCAAATAGTTTCTTCTAGAACAAATTCAGCTCTGTATTCATAGTCAGCTTTCCCTTGTGGAAGGTTTTGGTCTGCTTTCCCAGTGGGCACAAAAGGCCAAAAGCTTCTCGCTTTGTTCTAAAATGTCTACAGTTTGTTTGCTTAGGTGTTTAAAAATGCAACCAGTCTCCACTCCCAGGGAAGCAGAAACTCCTGAGAAGGCAGCATTGCTTCCAAATGAGAGGCCTCAGAAAAATGTTTGGGTGGCCTGTTGGAAACTCAGGCTCATGAAGCAATAGCTCCTTTCTTTTGTTTTAGTAAAAAGGAAAAAGAGAATATTTAGCCATTTCACATTCATTCACTTCAGGTGAGTGAAAGTTGTTCATGTTGTCCTTTTCTCTGCCAGGTAATGTGTGATCTGTCAGCTCTTTAAATACCTGTGGAAATTCGCTTACTGTTTTCCATGTTATCTGACTCTATTTTGTTATCACAACATTAGCATGGCCACATCTGTATCGTTTAAAGGCTCCTATTCAGTCACAAGTCAGGTATGTGACCTATCCCTGGATCTTATTGCTTTCCACAGAAGGCATCATCATGAAGCTCATTCTAATTTTCACAGATTTGCTCACTATTAACTCCAAACTGCCGAGAACCAAAACCCTTCACTCTCATACGCTGCCATCAGTATTTGTCCTGGAAAATGAACAACTCTGGAAAAGAGCCTAAGCAGTCAAAAATGTGCTGTATAAAATATGCATTGAGTCAGAAGAGGGAAGAAAATCAATAGAGTTCTTACAAATTCTGTTAGCCCAAGGGCATCAGCGATTTGCAATAGAAGCCAACATATTAAGTGCTTTGTTTTGACAATTTACTTATAAAAACAAAATTATATTTTCTCAGCCTACTGATGGAGCACTCAAAACTCCAGCTTTGGCATGTACATCTCCCCCTTAACCTCAACAAGTTGTAGATACACTAACTGATGGCTGTCTCCTAGGTGGCATAGAACCATAGAATGGTAAGGTTGGAAGGGACCTCAAGGATCATCCAGTTCCAACCCCCTGCCACAGGCAGGGATACCTCCCACTAGCACAGGTCACTCAAGGCCTCCTCCAACCTGGCCTTGAACACCTTCAGGGAGGTTGTGGAGCACAGAAGCACAGAATGTGATCTTCGATCACATTCTGTGCTTCTGTGCTCCACAACCTCCCTGGGCGACCTGTGCCAGTGTCTCACCACCCTCACTGCAAAGAACTTCTTCGTAATGTCCAGTTTCAATCTCCCCTCTGCCAGTTTAAACCCATTGCCCCTTGCCCTGTCATTGCAAGACCTTGCATCCTGGCCTGTAGCATCTCTGCTCTACTGAAAACTTGAAATCATGTATAAGCAGATGACATCAAAACTGGGATAAATTGAGGGATAAGTAACAGAAGAGTAAATAATTAGCAAATAAATACCATTTTTAAAAGCAATGGCTGTATTTACCACCACAGATTGTGCATTCAGAAGCAGGACTGAAGGTATAAAGTGAGGTGGTTTATAACAACCACAGCATATATTGCTGGCTAACATCCTGTGGAGTGGTTACCCAGTTAGAATACCCTGATAGATCCCCTCTTTGAACTGTGGGATTAGAGCAACTAACTCTGTTTTCTAGTTGTGTTAAAAAACTGTGGATTTGATGAATTTCCATCAAGCTCCAGGAGATTTTTTTCAAGAAATGCTTAGTTCTGCCTTTCAAAGTGCAGTAACATTTGTGTCCTTTGCTCCCATTTCTCTGCCCATTAGCCATTTCCCAAACAAGGCAGACAGTGATGTTTGCTCCTCACTGCAGACAATCTGCAAAGCAGCCACAGCTTCAGATTTTAGTGTGGAGTGGCTCTACTTCAGGGGAATAAAATAAAAAAGAACAGCTATAAAAATCAAATAGCCAGCACAAGCAGATAGGAAGTGAGCCTGACATTGTTATTCTTTTGATGGCTTTTTGATAGTTCTGTTCCCAGGCCAGAGTCAGCCCCTGCCTTTGGTGATGTAATAGCTGTATATGTTTCTCTCTGCGCCTTCAGCACAAACAACTCCTTGCAAATGGTCTGACTTGATGATCAGAATATCAGAAATGCTTTAATTGGAAATTAATCTACAGTGTCAGCCTGTCAGTGTCATCTGTATCACCCCCAACACTTTCACAAGGTTGCCAGCAGCAGTAGGGCTGCTGTTTGTCCTGTTTCAGTCTTACTGGGAGAGTTAACAAAGATGTTATTCACAGCTAACTTTAAATAAACCCCAACTAAACAGTTCACAATGGTCCTTTCCAGTCCAAAGCTAGCCCAGGAGAGAGTGCTAATAATTTTTGCACCTGATAATGGTTTTCAGGCAGGAATCCTGTGACTTTTTTCTTTTATGTTTAGGTGGAATTTCCTGTGTTCTAGTTTGTGCCTGTTGCCCCTTGTCGTGTCACTGGACATGCCTGGAAAGAACCTGGCCTCATCCTTTTGACCCCTACCCTTTAGATAAAATCCCCTTTCAGCCTTCTTTTTTCTAGGCTAGACAGCCTCAGGTCTCTCAGCCTTTCTTCAGGAGAGAGATGGTCCAGTCCCCTCATCATCTTTGCAGTCCTCTGCTGGACACTGCAGTAGTTCTCTCTTTCTCTTGACCTGGGGAGCCCAGAAGTGGACACAGTGCTCCAGATATGGCCTTCTGAAAAGAGTGTTTCAGTCTGGAGATCAGACATTTCAACTTACTCTGACAGTAACATTTCCCTTTGGGGATTCTTACTCTACTTTAAATTACAAAATCCAGTCATTAAGTTTTCCTGCCTATCTCCAGGTGAAGAAAGAAATGACAGATAGCCAAATTTTGGCCTGAGATATGCAATCTTAAAGAGAATAAGGAACATTATTTCACACAGTTACCTTGCCTCTAGAGGGATTGCTGTATATGAAGTGCCATTTCAAGGAACAGTATCTGGGATGCATTTTTAATAGCTAAAAATAAGGTTGGGAAAAGTGAAGATGATTTACTGAAAATAAAGTTAAAAAAAAAATATTTGCCACAGAAACACTTGCACAGGTCATAGCAATCAGGACGTTTTTAGTCAGCAGTTTTGACATGATGGTACAGGTTCAAACTACTTAAAACTGCAAGCAACTGGTAAAGTGCAACCAAGTAGCTGTGAGGTTGCCTGAAAGCACAGGAACCAACAATGATGAAGGACCCTTAAGAAACCTGAAATCTCTCATTTTGTAAATGTAATGCAATGATAGGAGTGCTAAGAATAAAGTGGTAATTTCAGGTCAGTAATGATGTGTTCTCTTCAGATAATAGTAATGATTTTTAAAGCTTTGCCTGTTTAAACATGGTAACATTGAAATAAATGTTTAATATGCAAAAAGTATTTGCCCTGCAAATGGAATGTCTTGAAGAATAGGCACTTTTTGCACTTTTGTGTTTCATCATGTCCTGCTTCCACTGATGAAACAATGAGCAAAGTTCAGGGTAACTTGGAATTCTACCATTCAGCACAGCTAGAGAGTTGTGACTCATTGCATTGGACTGGCTGAGCAGTTAAAAGCTGTACCATTTGCTTACAGTTTGGTAATTAAAAGTGTTCACTAGGTTCAGGAAGTCTGTTTTCTTTGGGTGTGAAAAGCCACTTTATTGATCACTATGGCTTAGCTATTCTTAACTCTCCAGATTTGGCTCTTCTTTATTCTTTCTGTTAGTTCTCACGTTCAAAGTCTCTGCTTGTACATTTGCTGTCCAAGAGTACATAATGGAACAGTACAGCAGCAGTGGCCACAGAGATACCTGAGGATTTTGTGACTGTATTTATGTCACAGAATCACAGAGTTAACCAGGTTGGAAAAGACCGCTGAGATCGAGTCCAACCTGTCAGCAACCCTTCTAACTAACTAAACCATGGTGCTCAGTGCCTCATCCAGCCTTCTTTTAAATACATGAGTATGTGATATGCTGACTAAGCTGTTATCAACATTTCACATATTTAATTTCTTCACATTTACGAAGTTTATTGCTACCAGAAACCTACTGTATTTTACTTCAGTGATCACTCTTTAGTAACTTTGATGTGTTGCCACATTACAGTTAGAAGGTTTTCTCTCTGGTTGAACACTTCCATGTTGATATCATTCCTTTACTTGCAGGTTTTATCTAGGGAAATGCATCACTGAAGATGTAATTGTATTGCTTCCCTTCACCTTTCTTAGGAACCCTCTTCATTTGGTTGCATTTCTTCTTTTTTAGGAAGAACTCTGGAGTCCTTTAGGTTGATGCACGGCTAGGATTTAATAACAAAGGAACTCGATTTATGTTTACTGCTTAGAGCCATCATATTTTCAAACAATGGCAGCATTGAAATGACAAGGAAATGTACAATTTAGTCCTGTCAAACAGTGTGGGTGTGTTTGAAGCTGACAAGGCATAAACTGTGAAGTGGTATCCCTTTTAACCAATATAGCACTAATGTACACTGATATAACATGAAGGAATAATTCAGTCTTTCATCAGTTGAAAATACAGGAATTTCATAGAACTTTAGGCAATTAATTCTACTCTCTTGGTATACTGGGTTATTTTGCTTTAATATCTAGAGAGTTTGAGCAAAACTTTCTATGCACAGAAAAAATGTATAAGAACTAATAAGAGGGGAAAAAATCCAAACTTATACATTTAAGTGTTGTTATAACCACAGCTGTCATTTTATGCTTTCATTCACCACATGAAACAGAAAATAAATTCCTTCAAAAAGCTTTTAGGATGAGACTGTCAGAGAAGCCATAGGAAGTCAGGAACCTGTATCCCATTAAAATACAATTTCCCAGCAATTCCACTCCCAGTCAGGGCCACCAAGCCTTAGAACACAGGCAGTGGGAGCTGCTCAGAAAAGTGGTTAAAGCAGGGAGTAACATCTCCTTGGTTACAGACATTCTTCCTGGCCTGGCATGGGAATCTTATCTTGCCTTCAAACCTTGTCGGGCTTCAGTTTGTTCAGGAATAGGCTTGGAAAAGTTGGTAACTCCTTTTATCATGTGGATATGAGCAGTCAGGTTAAAACCTATGGGAAAGAAGTTCCATAATAAAAAACCCCAGAATTTCTTGTCTAAAATCTGCTGAAAATGGTCTTTTATACCTTGGCTGCCAGTCCCACAACAGAGCAGAACATTCAAAACCATCTCATTCGAGCAAGCTTTAGAAGAACTACTTAAACTATCTGAACATAGAGTAATGTATGCTTACCAGTTCCAGTTTATCTCCAATGAACAACTGAAAACTCAGGGAAAAAAACCAAAACCACCACAACAAAAACTCATATGAAAACTTATAATTTTCTTTTCCTAGACTGAGATATTGCCTTTGGTAAGATTTTCTGGTAGCAAACCTTTTCTCTTCTAGGCCTTGATAAATAATATAAACCTGGAGCTCTGAGATTGCATCCTCGATAACTTATGTAAACTTAATGCAAAGCTGCCTTGGAAATCATAACCAGCTGGGTAACATTTTGGAGGGAAAAAAAAGTCAATTACTTCTACAGTTTGATGAATGAGTAACTGTGTGTAAATTACAGCTGGATGCTGTGGGAAATAGTTTCAGTTTAAAGCTATTTTTTAAACAAAACTTCATATGTAATTTACTATGGAAATTAAAAAGGGAATTAAACATATAAGATTCATCAAAATTTAAACTATTTACAAACAAGTAAATATTAGCCTAAGGAAATTGTCTCTTGTGTGTACTATATGCATTAGAATAGAACAATTAAGGTCTGTATATTTTAGAAGTTCTTATCACTGATAAAGAATAGTAGGAAGTGGCAAAGATAATTAGGAAAATAATAAGCAATTTTGAGTATTTCTCCTTAACTTCTTTTACTGCAGCACACATTTCACCCTTAGCTGCCAAGTTTAATGGCCAACCATACTGGTTTTAATCACAAATGAAATTCTGACCTATTAAAGCTTTTACTCAGTAATCTTAAATCATTAGAATTTAGTTGACTGCTTTCTGTTAACAGAAGTTTGCTTTCAGTACATAATCAGCATTTGCTGGATGTGAATATGTAGAAATTCAGTTCTTTCATAGAGGAATGCATCTTAGCAACCGTGTCCTCTGGATTCCTTTGGGGGCGCGAGGGAAAGAAATTAAACTTTCTTCTCTAATTAGCATAATGCAGTTAGTCCAGATTGACGAAGGGATGGCTGTACATCTGTGACTGAGGGAATAAACCAAATATGTCAGTGTGGATAAAAATGTAAACATTCCATGTTCAGCACAGAATTTCAGATTAATTGTCAGCACAATAATTATGTAACCGTAATTAATGTTTAGGCTCTGAAGTTGCTTGAGTAACAAGAATGCCCAAATACCAATCTGTGGTGTTGTCAACATTTATACAAGTACAGGAATTTTAAGGGTGCTGTTACATATAATTAAGTCAGCAAGCTGCCTGCTTATCAGCTAAATAAAATGATTAATGGTTATGACCCTGGTAAAATTTTGACAGTCATCTCTTGTGAGCGTAACAAGGCTGCTTTCTGGGAATGGTGGAGTTTGATTGCATGTTGTCTTGTCAGCTTTGTCTTTGCTTTCACCTTGCTACCCGGGCATCTTATCCATCTCTGCTTTACAGCTTCAACTTAGAAAAGGCAACTGTTAGTATTTTCAGCAGCAGATTTGTTCTAATTGTAAATGTTTTGTGCAGACTTAACCGTGGGCTGTAGGTTTCACTGCGAGCTCTGTAATTTTCAATATTCTGTTTACTTCTCTTTGAATTTGTCCACAAAGCTGCAACTAAAGGGCTCGCAGAAGAGTATCAGCTCCAAGTGGTATTTCCATGGATTGTTAAATATCAAAAGCATTATTTTTTTCTGTTGAAATAATTTTTAAGCCTGGGACAGAGGACGTGTACTCAGCTTGGTTTATAAATCACATTCTGTTAATGGTGGTCATGGGAGAAGCAAAAGGAGAGGCAGATGGAGATTACGCTTTGTAGGAGCACGGTTGAGAAGTGTAAGAGAGTGCTCAACGGAAAGGCATTTCTGCTTAAGAATAAGGCAAACGGAAAGAGGTGGAATTGTGAAGGCACACTCGTGGAACACAGGAGGGAAATGGAGTCATTTTTCATTTGTTGTGAGCCCAGTGAGCTTGGAATACGAATCCAGAAGCGCAGAAATCTTGAAAGGAAAAGCATGGTGCTGAATACTAGCTTCTGATAGAAATACAGCCTGCATTTCTCTTTAGAGATGGCAAGATGTAAAACAAAAAATAATTAGCGCTATAGGGATGAAAGCTAAAGACTCACAAACATGAAAATATGAAATAAATGACATTAATTGAATCTTACTTTTCCTTTCAGAAACTGTCTTTAGTCCACATGCCAACCACAATTATGTCCTCCAAGGACTTGCTTTTGAGGACACTCAGCTTTGATCAGCTTGTAGTCAAGTGCCTTACTGGATGTAATTGACTTCCAACTGGTGTGGAAAGTCAGCCTCACTTTGCAGTGCTCAAAGGCAGCCCAGACAGCGCAGAAAATCTTAATGTGCTTGAAACTGCATCTATTTTCTTCACTGGTCACAACGCAGTGTGTGGCTGATCAGTCAGTGTGTTCTGCAGCACAGAGAGATGCCAGCTTACATTTAACTTTGTGTCCAAATTGTGACCATACTGGAAATTCGATTTTCACTGTGAAATTTGGCCTTAGTTTAGAACTAGAGGTTTATATTTTCCAATTCTGATAGCTGTTTACCTTCAAGTATTTAACAACTACCATTCATGTAGTTTTACAGTCATTTGCCTGTAATGGAAAGAATATATAAAATCCCATTCTTATTTGTTGGAAGAAAATTGATGTTGTGTTTACTGTTCTGGTTTGGTTATGGTTCAACTGAATTAAAAGCATCCACTGAAATAAAGATGCTCCTAACAGTTTAAGATACATAATTTTTCACACTAACAAGAAAATTGGGTGGCATAGTCCAGCAGCAGAAAAATAGATGTGGGACTAGATGCATGTCAAATATTATGTATAGGCCAGTGAAGTGAATTAGGACAAATGTAGTTCAGTCTTCTTAGCTTTCTACTGAAGTCCTGCTGCCTGTGTGTTGTCTCTCTTCTATTATGGTGAAGAATTACAGCACTTCTGCAAATTTATCCTGCATAGCTAGACATGGTTCTCATAACCTTTTCAGTGTTTCTGACTGTCTCTATTGAATATGGATGTTCTCTTGAAATTGCGAGGTACTAAGCCATCACCTGTGGTTTCCTTCTAATGTCACTTATTATGTTTCCTTTGTAGTCTGGTGTAAGTAGTTGATCTAAGGCAAATGTAGATAAAACTGCCATTTTGCATGAGATGTTCGTAGGGTTGGACATGGCAAAGCTGATTCAGGGAGCTGTCAGTCATGCAGTGCTGCTGTGCTATGCAGAATCTCTCTTCCTAGACCTAATTTGAAGCTCTTCCAGTGTCCCCTATCATCTGAGACTTTTGTGTGTGCTGTAATAAGGCTCAGTATGAGGGATTTGATTTGCTGCAAACCAGTATCTCTTGTTCTGTGGAGACCTAAGAGATCCAGTATACTATGCACCTCTTTTTTCCAACATAGTTCTTGCTGTTTGAAACTCTTTCCTTCTTAGCTTATGGGTTTTTAACTCCCCCAATATATATGGATTGAAAGTTATTCTTATTTATGAGTTGTTGCTGTACATGTCTTTTCCATACATCAAACAATGACTTAGGATTACTGAGTTTTGTCTTAGCATTTGAAACTTGGTGGAGTGGCAGATATTGCATGGGTCTGTACCCTAGCAGTGCTTTTGTTAGGGCATGGGGTTGACTATTACCTGGGACATTCTCTCCACCCCTGCAGTGACCTGAACCATTGATATTTGTCTTGTCAGAGACTCACTTTCCTGAAATATCCCTCTGAAGGACACCCTATGGAGACAAAGTTGCCCAGATGCTGCTGGAGCTGCTACAATCACAGCTAGGAAGAAGGTCTGGAGGTCCACTCTGAATTTCATCAACCACAGTGCAGAAAGACCCAGATAAAAAGCACAGGTATGAAGAAGAAATGATACCTGGATTATTTCTTTTCAGTTTGTAAACTGTGTTTCTTTAGACATTCAAATATTTCCATGAAGGCAATAGATAACATCAAACCAGGGTTCACTAAGATTTTATCATCCCCAAAAGAATTCAGTTACTGACATGCTTGAAGAATCGGAGATTTTCTCTCTGTGACCCATCCAAAACAATCCTTTCATTCACGTTCCTAAAACTGGCTCACTCCTCCTTGCATTCCAGTTCTGACATGTGACCTGAAATGTGTCTCTGTAGATAACAAACACTAACAAGGAAATCTATAACTAACTTAACTGGTAAGTCCAGCAGATTCATACATGGGAGCAAAGGTGATGCAAGGATATGACAGTTCAGATAAGCTACAGGAATGCCTTTAACTGCTTGAGCTAGCCTCATAATATTGCCAAGAGTAACTCTGGAAATGCTTTGTCACTTCCAAAGGAAACCTGCATTCCTCACTGCACAAATAATTGTACAATGCATTTAATCTTTTATCGATGCCGTGGCTGTTGTCAGCTCTACCATCAGATTCCTACAAAACCATTTAGGGTATTCCACTCTGCTATTTCATCTGACCAAATGCAAGCACAGTGTGGTGACCACATCAGGCTTCTTTTCATTCCATGTATTTCAGAGGAAAATAATTATGTTCTTAACAATTAATGCTTGCACTGAAGACAATGTGTTTGTTCACAAAGACGATCAAAGCCAGGGCTCATGTGAGAGCTTCCAAACCCAGGAAGAATCTGAAATGTAAAAGAAGTAGAATCAGCACAAAGTTTGTCTGCTACTTAACGGGATTTAGTGGTCTCTCAATGGCTGCAGGGGAATATCTGCTCCAGGCCTGCAGTGCCTCCTGCCCTCCTCCTTCCCTGCCCTCACCATGCCCAGACCATTTCTCACCCCTGCCCTCCCTCCCACAGCCTTTGCCCTCCCTCAGGCACTCTCCCTGGGCAGCACCAACTCCCCCGATGGGTTCAGCTGTGGCTTGCACTGGGACCGGCCGGAACCGGCTGTGTCCGGCTGGGAGCAGCCCTCGGCTGTGCTGACAGGCTGCTGCCTGGAGCCCCTCAGCCAGCACCTAGAGTCCCACGCCCTGGGCCTGTGACCAGAGCCCCTCACCCTCTGCAGATGGGTGGACAAACAGAAGTAAGTTTAAAACTCTTGTGTGCAATTCTGCTGCCAGCAGAACTCCTCTCGTGCTAAAACTGCTTCAGGAACTGAAGCCTGCAAAGAGGCACAAACTGTAAAATGGCTTTGGAGTTAAGGAGTTTATTTTCTTGCTTACAACCATTGAGGTTTTTCCATGCCGGTCCTGGGCCATGTGCATTCAGGATCTGAGAGCATTGGCAAAAACTAACCTGACCAACAGAAATGAGAATTCAGTGAGCAAAAGAGCAAGAAGTGAGCAACTGCAGCACCATAATGTTTGTGTGATTGCAGGGCGCGTGAGGGCAGCTGCTGGGGTTGGCAGACCTGACAGAGCTTTCCCTCCATTTCTGCATCTGCAGGTCCCCAAGGTACCTCCTCCTGAAGGGTCACCAATGCCAGCAGCCTGCCAGGATGGGAGAACCCTCCATAGAAAGAGTAAGTCCTGTCTTCCTTTTCCTTCTGTCTGCCAAATATTGCTGGTTTCTCCAAAGGTTTGACTGTGAGTGCCCAAAGCATTTCCTGTAGCTAGTTGAGGGGCAAGCGCAGGGCACTGAGTGCTGTTCTTCCTTCTGCTGGTGTGGAACCAGGGTACTTCATCTTCCAACCATCACCTGCTCCCTGCTGCCTTTCTCTGCCTTCCTGGATTATGGTAGCCACAGCAGACTTATAAGAATGAAAGGACAAAGAGACAAAAAGCGATAGAGAAGCATTTATGCTTCTACCACATACTGCTACCAAACAGGAAAGGAAAAATGAGGTTTCCTTTTTTTCTTAAAAAAAAATAAAAGTAATTTTCTTCTTCTAAAAAAAGTAAGAATTGCTTAAGAGAAAATACAAAATAAAACTTTGAATAAAAAAATCTCCAGATGGTCATTAAACATGTTAAATGGCAGTCTGCTTTCAGCCCACCAGGCACCAATTTTATTATTCTAATAACATCTTAAAATGAAAAAGATAAAGTCTTATAAAAAGAGGCTGTTAACTTTGATGGTGCTTAATCCAGATAACTTTTAGAATAGCCATTAATGTGCAAAGACACAAAACGTATATTCAGGAACAGAAATAGTTCTTTCCTGAAAGACTCACTGACAGACTTCTTCTCCAGGCTTTCCCTTCTGCGTGCAGATGCTTAAACCCAGAAAGCTTTAAAGGAAGAAACTTAACAAGCACTGCTTTAAAACAAAGCAGTGACTCACAGAGAAATAGAAATTATAAATGTTGAAAATGCAGACAAGTAGATAAAGCAGAATCTGAAAGGTAGTTTGCTGCATGCATGCAGAATCACAGAATGGTTTGGGTCAGAAGGGACCTCCAAAGGCCATCCAGTCCAACCCTGTGGGCAGTAGGAGTATCCTCCATTAGATCAAGTTGCCCAGAGCCTTGTCAAACCTGACCTTGGATATCTCCAGACCTCAGCTATATACCTGGGCAACATGTTGCAGTGTTCCAGCACCCTCATGGTGTAGAACTTGTCCCTCACACCCCGTCCCTGCAGGCCTTTGGGAACAGTTCCTCTGCAGCTTGTAGCGCCTTCAGGTACTGGCAGGCTGCCATTAGGTGTCCCCAGAGCCTTCTCTTCTCCAGGTTGAACAATCCCAGCTCCCTCGGCCTGTGCTTGTGGCAGAGCTGCTCCAGCCCCCTGATCATCTTTGTGGCTGTCCCTGGACCCACTCCATCAGTTCCATGTCTTTCTTGTGTAGAGGGCACCAGAGGAGGCTGCAGTACTCCGCGTGAAGTGCTACCAGAGCACAGTAAAATATTTGATACATACTCCTTACACATATTAATAGTATTTGATCATGCAATAAAGTAAATTATTTTCAACTGATTTGTGTTATTTGTACACAAATTTACAAAAACATTTTGTCTATGTTCAGTGGCTTGAGATTTCTTTATTCATTTTGAGACAATTATGTACATATACACATACACATATATGGGTATATATATACTTTTTTTTTTCAGTTTTATATTATGTAAAGAAATATTACCAGGATTAATTTAGGTTTTCAAAAACTGAATGCTGAATGCTATGACCTCTGCCCATTTACTTTATATGAGGGATTTGGATGTGAAAATCTGAGATCTTGGAATGGAAAAAACTCCATTTCTGTAAGTCCCAAAAAAATTGCATTATTGTTTCAACTGAATCCTCATCCTCTCTGAAGAGTTTTTAGACTGTTCGTTTTAGAGGTAGTACCAATGCCAATCTTAAGGTAATAGGACCTTCCAGATTTAGATATTTAATAAGTTTTTAATATTGTTTCAAGAGTTCTTTGTCACTTTTGTAGTATATCCAAAGAATTGTACTCCTTTCTTTGCTTTCATATCCTAGATATGACTCTAAACGTTCCATACAGTCTTTGCAACTGATTCATATTTTTCAGGTTTTTTACAATGATATATTTCCAAAAAGCTGAGAGAGGTTTCCAATACTTCTGGTGCATTCATTGGATTTGGTAGTTTCTACTAGCCTCCATTATTTATTTCAGATGATACTTTCCCCTAAGTACTCTTCCAGGGTTCTGTACAGGCATTTCGGCCATGAAGCAGTGCACAGGCTTGGTACTGACCAACCCAAAATGTGCACATGTATTTGCTCCTTCCCAGATGTATTAGCACAGCTTAAAGTCAGGAAATCTGAGGAGTTGCTTAGGCCTTAAACATTCAATAATGACCAGCATGACAAAGTTGAAACCACTAAAGGTCATCTTTGATTCATTGCTTACATGTGCATCAAATTCTGTTCATATAGGTCAGTAAAATCATTGAATAATATCGAGGAAATAAACTTGATCAATTCCTTCCAATGATTACTCCGATCCAGTGTCCACATTCCATGTTTTTTATCCATGTTTTATTATCTCACACCACCCAGCTGAGTCAGCTCCTTGGTCTAAGTGATCATCACACAATTATTTATTATTTTTCACTGATTTTTCAAACTATGTTAGACCAGCAGAAAGTAATGGTGACAAAATTAACTATTTCACTTAAGTGTGGAAAGGGAATTTTCATATCCCTTATGCAAAATAACCTTTAAAAAGTCATAAGTAAAGAAAATCACTCGTGTTCTATGAACCAGAGGAATAAAATTTTATTACAAGCTAATTCTTTTTGAACAGCAATTTCCGAGTGCAAGGGGTTGAAATATACTGCTGATATTAAGGATAATGCAGAAAAATCCTTTTTAAATGCAGGCAGGTCTTTCTATGCCTACAGAATATTCCTTAGTGGGATTCTGGGAAATGGGAAAATGTAAAAGGTGTCTGCTTGTATCTATTCTTTAACAGTAAGTCAGAATTACCTCCCCCCCTCCACTTCTGCCCTCCTTAGCTGGAGTAATTCCTGTTGTTCAGATCTGAATGACTTCAGTTGCTTTGTGTCTGGGAAGTGTAGCTGTGTCAGTAAGAAAGAAATTCATTAAACAGCTGAAGCTAATAAAAGAGATTTCCTTCTGGGAGATAAATAAGTGAAAGAGAGAGTAAATATGTTGAGGTCCTTACTCAAGAAAATGCTCGGGTTTGGGGTTTTGTTTTTTCAAAGTGCAAAACCAAGTAAGAGATACACTAGGGATATCATTCTTTTCTGAGGAAAGAGACAACCTCATTGATAAGGCATTCTGAAAGCATAAGTGGGTTATTAATGGTACAGGAATTTTTACTTAAATGTTCAAGACATTGAGAAACCTTGGTTTGCTGGTGCTCTGAAAGGAATATTCCACAAAATATAACTGGAAAAATGGTAACTGTTTCTACTTCAATTCACAGTTATTTTATCAACCAGGTTACTGAGCATGAAAACGTCACACATTTCAGAGTTTTATACATGTCATTTCGCTTGGTTTGAGATGGGAGTCTAGAACAGAGGTTGTAAGAAATTACTTGGAAAATAGAATTGAAAAAAACCCTTTTTATTCCACTCAGAAATAGCACATTTCTCAAAATACAGCAGCTTCCACCCTGACAACCTATTCTCAGCCAGTGCTGCTTCATCTTTTGAGGAAACAACAGAATACTTTGAGAAAAGTGCCTGAGAGTGGGTATTTGAACATATGTGTACAGATATGGTAGCTGGCTTCAGCAGGAACTTTTAAAGTGGATCAGCAGATGCCGGGTGAGCTAGATTACTGCCAAGACTTCCAGAAAATCTTGCTTTCCTCCAAGTGTGTTCTGTACAGAGAGTTGGCCAGTGGGTAGGGTTCTCTGGCCAAAACTATGCTGTACAGCCAAAGCAAACTCAGATGAACCTGAAAGAAATTTATTCATAGCCTCCAAACATACCTAAATAGATTTACCTTCTTCTCCATACACATGACAGTAACTCAACAGCTAGTTTTATTACTAATTAAGAGCTCAGGTAGTTCATATGTAACCTTTGGTCTTTCTGCTCAATTAAAGTTCTCTCTTTTTTTTTTTTTTTTAATACTAGTCAGACTTCTGTTTTTCATTCATTGATAAAATATTCTTGTTTCTGAACATGATTCCCTGTATCACAAATGGGAAAAATACAGGAAATTAAGCATCATCTTTTCATACCTGTTTCCAGACATCAATGTCCCAATAATGTTTACTTTCAGGGGGAAAAAAAAAAGAAAAGACCACCCCACAAACCATTTAAAACAGAAAAGAGAAAGACACAGAGTGCCTTTGCAATATATTTGTAACCTTAGGATTCCCAGACTTTACAGCATAAGGTGTCAACTATCATCTTCCAGACTAGCTAAATAAGCTGATGCCATTCTCAAGATATGAGGAAAAAATAGCTTTCTGCGAAATACCATATGTACTGCACTGCATATTTAGGGAATGCTACCGAAGATTGGGAAGTGTTAATTGAATTCCAGAGGGTTCTTTCCTCTTCCTACTGAAGATTAAAAAAAAACCCCAAGGATTCTCCAAAATGCTGCAACAGACAGGGTGATTTTTCTGAGTTCCTGGCTGCACCAAGTTATCGAGGATGTGCTTACTTGTGGTGGCACATAAATACGGTTAAATCCTTTCCTGTAAATGTGGAAATACATCTTAGCACTAGATGAACTCCCAAAAGGTTTGCTGGGCTAGGAGCAGCCTGCAAGACATACAGTTTGAGACAGAGTCAGGAAAAGTGTGCATGACAAAATATGGAGTAGATTGCCTGTTCACCTGTTGAATGTGTCAGACTGCGAGACAAGAAAATCAGAGAAGGAGCAAAGAAACCTGCCTGGAACTTTTGCCTGTGGGTTGAAGTGCTGCAGGTTGTTACAGCCAGTTACCTGCTTCTGGCTGGGGGGGTCTGCACTTTAGCCTGTGGGTTGAAGAGCTGCAGGTTGTTACAGCCAGTTACCTGCTTCTGGCT
>VWZE01007602.1:709183-787527 GCA_013396675.1 Eubucco bourcierii | reverse complement strand
GCGGGTGGTTGTTACAGCCAGTTGCCTGGTTCTGGCTGGGGGGGGTGTGTGTGGGGGTTGTCTGCCTGTTGGACTGCAGCAGCCTAAAGTCACATCTGTGCACAAGAGGGGTGAGAGCAGCAGCAGAAGCAGGATGGAGCTCAGAGTTTCACAGGCCCATGCCATTCAAACCTTAAAAAGCAGTTTTTCCAAAAGAGTGCCTAAAACAAAAGGAATAAGGTTTCTTTTGGAATCCTTACTTATCAACTCTCTGAGATTTCCCTTCCACTGCCTCTATTTATATAAATGTGGATGCCCTCAGCTCTCATCTTTGTGGAAGGTTAATAGAACTGAGGTTTCTGGACTACAGCCAGGCTGCAGACACAGCACTAGAGTCATGCATAGAATGTCATTATGAAACATATGTTTGAATTTTGATTATGGTTAAGACCAAGGAAGCTCCATGTAGGACTGTGCTCTATAGGAACATCCAGTGCAAGGCAGAAATGGACACGAGTTAGTAAATAAAATTAAAGAAG
Organism: Eubucco bourcierii; assembly: GCA_013396675.1. NCBI lineage: Eukaryota > Metazoa > Chordata > Aves > Piciformes > Ramphastidae > Eubucco > Eubucco bourcierii. The sequence continues at coordinate 787,009 of VWZE01007602.1, read as the reverse complement.
CTGGAAATCAGTGGAGGTCAAATATGGATGAATAACCCAGTAAATTTCTGTTCTCAAAATACTTTCTTCCCCCTTTTTAAAAGAACTTGGACAGCAGGGGAGCTGCTGTGGTTTCTCTGAGAAGCTACTAGAAGCTTCCCCTGTATCCAATAACACCAAGACCAGTCAGCTCCAAGATGGACCTGTCACTGACCAAGGCAGAGCCCATCAGTGATGGTAGTGCCTCTGAGACAATATATTTAAGAAGAGAGAAAATGAACAATGGCAACTGCAGCTGCAAGAGAGGAGTGAGAATGTGAGAGGCAACTCTGCAGACACCAAAGTCAGTGAGGATAGAAGAGGTGCTCTAGGCACTGGAGCAGAGATTTCCCTACAGCCTCTGGTGAAGACCCTGTCTTCTCTGCAGCTGTTCCTCTGCAGCCCATGGAGGATCATGCAACAGAGCATGAAGGTGGTTGTGACCCATGGGAGGTCTATACTGGAGCAGGCTCCTGGCAGGACCTATGGAGATGGTAATTTCTTCATGTTTAGCTTCATTGGAAGTGCCATCTTTAATATATAGTGGTTCTGGGGAATATAATGTGAGGTCACAGCTTTGGGGTGATAGGAGATGAAGGAAAGCATGCAGTTGTACCCAAAGTTAGCATATAAGTTAGGAGGTTTTCTTTGTTTTCAGTTCTGTACTTGATTTTTGTTTTCAAGTAGGAAATGTGCCAGATACAGCCTCTTTAAAAAAAAAAAAAAAATCATCAGGCCTTAACTTCAGCTTAATTTATTTCAGTAACTGAAACTTGTTCTCTTGGTCAGGTTTCATCATTTCAAATAATGAAATCTTGCAGCAGTCCACATTAGAATAGGAAACAGTGTCTTGCAGCATCACCCTCAGGATTAAGTGACAGATAACATCCCTAAAAGGAAGCAAATTTTGCTTATCTAAACTTTTAATGTGTGGAGATTCAAAGAGAAAAGTCACAGCAGAATGCGACTCTAAAGCATGAGGGTGTTATGGAAACAGCAAACAATATCCTCATATCCTGCACTCTCACTAGGAAAATCTACCTTCTTACCCCTTTGAAAAACAGTCCAAAACTTGAAATGTCTGTTTAAATAAATATCCAAAGTCTGCCAAGGCTAATGCCTTAGTGAAGTGGCAAAACTCTAATCCTGCTAAGGGCAGGTTGCTGCTTCTGTTACAGTAACCCAGAGAAGCCTCCACAATGCCCGTCTCTGGTTACTCTCCAACTCATTGCTAGGCTCTCCTATTGTTGTAAAATTGAATTAGCCATCATTATGAAGGGAACAGGTGCAGATAAATGCTTGACACTGCCTCCGGCAGTGACTAATGCTGTGTGTGTCAGAGAAAAACCCAGAGGTATCCCATAATACCGCTATGTCCAATCTGCAGTCCTGGATGTAAGATAACATTCCCTCCTGATGCCTGCAGGGCTGAATTATGCCTTGTTGCTTGAGAATAAATTAATCCTTTCCTGAGCAGTGTTATTCTGGATATTACCATTGGTCAATTATGCAGCCCCTTTTCAAATTCCATGCTCAGCCATTGTGCTGCCTAAGTGATTGTTTCCTCTTGGCTATTAGATGTCTACTAGCTATAAATCTTAGTGAATAACCACTCATTTTTCTGTTCTGACAGATGCTCCCAGGGACTGCTTTTTAAAGGGAAGAAGTACTTCTGTCTACATTTGGTGGAGCCAGTTCCAAAGTAGATGAAATCCTAAACAGCACTGGCCAGAGATGGTGCATCCTGATGCTTACAGGTAATCTTTCCCTTTGTAATGGCAGGTGCTTGGAAAAGCACTATTTGAATCTGCGGTGCTCACAATGTGTAAGGGTTCTAGTGTTTACTACACATCATTCTAACGTAGAACTACTTGGTGGCATTCATTTCCTCAGTAATTATAAATGACAAAACAAATAGGTCCAGGACTCCTTCTTCATGAAGTGAGCTCACGAGTGGCAAAAGTAAAACATCAGATATGGTAATGAAACATGGAAGATGTTCTCATTCCTTGTCCCCCCGTTCCCCCCACCCCACCCCACCCCATCCCCTTACTGAATTTATTACAGTTGAGAATAAAAAAACATAATATAGGATGTAGAAGACATTTCCACTCTAATCTGAATACTTTTAATATCATAATCTAGACCTTTTCAGATCTCAGCCTCATCTGAAATATCCCTTGTCTATACTGGTGGCTCAGTGTCCTGCTTCAGTGTCTCACAGGATTGTAAATTTTCATTATCAATGACTATGCAAAAGAGCAGTGCCAAGTTAGTACTAAATAATTTTAGCTGGGCTCTAGGCAGCTTAGAATCGGTCTTACATCAGGTGCTAAGCAAAACCATTCTCTCACCAGAATACGTGAGAAAGAATAAAAGTGTCATTATTTGTCTGTAAGGATCCATAGACGATGGGAGCGTGCAGCTGTGTTAAATAATTCATCTTATCAATAGTTCTGCCAGCTCTCTGCCAATTTGATTTTTCAGCTTTCTTTATTCTTTTGGTCAAGGCCAGAGGAAAACTTATTAAAAGAAAAGCACAGCCTTCTGCTGCTAGCAGACTGAGTACTGTGGAGCTGACATGCTAGGTAAAGGACTTATTTTGTGATATTACTTCTTTCACTTAAAAACCAGCACCATCAGAAAACTTCTGAGAGTTGCTACCCTTTCCCTAGTACTGACAGTTCTTCATGCCACAGGCCTGACTGGTGGGTGACTGTTACTCATTGGGTGACCAGGCGATGGCCAGAACTTTTCTATCCACTGCTGATCATGTCCCCACACACCATTACGCCTTCTTGTTCATTGCTTAGAGCAGTTGCAAACTCTCCTTGCCCTTGAGCAGAAACCGTTTTTATTTAGAGTTAGACAGACACAGCAGTGTGTGCCAGCATGTGATAGACTCCAGACTGTTCTGCAGGAGCAACAACTTTGCTGCAGTTCTGCACCCACTGGCAAAATCCTGTTTGCCGTGTAGGTACTTCTGGTGGGCTGAGGGGAGGCAGGGTCAGCAGTGCTTTTGTCTAAAAGACACAGAGAAAGCAGCTCAAGCTAGACGTGGTTGCAACTGATCCTTTGTGACAGAGCTGAGGAGCTATCAGTCACAAAGGACTCCAAAGAAAGCCTTAGCAACCTTGATGCACAGCATACACAGAGCTAGAGCAGTCCCAGCCTGCTCTGTCATTTTCTGTCTTAAAACTATTTCGTTCATACTCATTATTCTTAGCCAGTTTAGCCTGGCTTGTTTTCTTTCTTTTTACATTTTTGGGGGTTTGTTTGTTTCTCCCTGCTGTTCCTTGATGTCTCAAACACTGTATCTCTGCCAGGCTAGGGAAGCTGGTTTCTAAACAGAAACGTCAGAAATTCAGTACATAAATGTCGCTACTGTTTCAGAGGAACCACTTTTATTTCCTTTCATCAGCCTTAGGGTCTTCATTGCTGGGTTTAAAAAAGAAGGCAATGGCTAAAAGCACAATACTGTATTTTACTGTAAAGTAAACCCACTTTACCTGTGAAGGGAATGAAAGTGAGTGATCACATGAAGAACTGAAGAAAACTGCTGTAATCATAAGGAATGGAGGTCCGGGGTGAACGCTGCTTGGTGTGCTTGTGTTGGTGGTTTGGAGCACACGTGTGGGGCTGTGGGAAGCTGCCAGTAAATGGCATGTTTTGATCAGTGTTTGAAGGACTTGTTCAGATGTGCACTGCAAGAACGCTTCTATTGCTGCAGAGCTCCTGACAAGTGATCTAGAGGGAGGAGTGTCATTGTATGCTAGCTTGGAGATACAGATCATCAGCTGATTTTCCCTCTGAGATTTGTCTCTGGAAGACTGAACAGGAAAACAGAAAGAGGAGTTAAGGTGCTTGGAATATGGTGAAGTTTGCTGCATCTCCATAAAGTAGGGCCTTTATGAAAAAGAGGAAAAGTGCCTCACACTTCCATATTTAGGTTTTGCTCAGCATTGTTTCTACACTGCACCAATAAAATGCATGTTTAAATCATCTGCAAATATTTATTTGTTAATTATTAATTAATTAGGTAATGCTGTAATGCTTTCAATTCAGCCTAAGTAATATGCCGACATACTACAGTGCACACAAATCCTCTTAATCACAACTGGAAGTTGCAGAGAAAATGCAGAGTCCTAAATGCTGGAAGATAATGAAGATTAAACTTAGCATTCTTTGCTTTTACTAATCTGCAGTCTGTCATTTCAGTATATGAGAACAGACATTTCTTTCTTTACCATTTAATCAAATATCTAAAGATATTAAAATTAGGACAAGTTAAGGGTTTTTAATAGACTTTGAAAATGCAGCAATTTCAGGATGGCCCACATTAATTATTCTTTAATTAAATGCAATATGTTAAGCCTAAAGAAGTGCAGAGATTTGGTTTGGAAAAAGCGAGTAGGGATCTATAGAAATCACACCTCTTAATAAGGCTTAATTTGTTATGTGAAGAGGGGAAATAAGACATGGCCAAATGTGTCATACTTGAAGCAGAGGGGAAACAGAACTGTGGTTAAGAACAGGAATGGAAAAGAAACCCAAAACAAATAGCAAACCGAACAAATTTATGGTTTAGGAAAGGACTACAGAGTGAGTTGGCTGTGCCAGATTTAGATTTTCAGACAAATCCAAAGATATAAATGAAAAAAGCCAAACCAGTTTTTAAAGGCAGTTGTGAACTTGGTCTGGTGGGTTTCATCCAAAATGAAAATGATGTTTTAGACAAGCGTTAACAGTGTAAAACTATGTGTGTGGAGACTTACCTTGTACAAACTAAATCCTTTTGCATTACAAGGTTTATATAGTGGGGTCACAACCTTGCTCTGAACATCTGCATATTGCATTCTAATATACAGCATCCTATCCTATAGGTGAATGTGAGTAATAAAACTTAGGGCTCATAAACTCTCTCAGATACCTACCTGTGCTGCATTTTAATGCTAGCTCTCTACTTTCTATATCATTAAATCTGACACAGAGAATTTTATTCCCTTTAGGAGTGTTGTTAGGTTGACTGCCTACTAAGTATGAACCCTAAGTAAAGATGACTTCACCTTGGTAGTGAGCTTTCTTTGCTTCAATTAACTTTAGTACTTACCTTGCTTCAATTAACTTTGCAAGACCTGTGAAAAGGTCTCCTTATTACTGTGAGATATGTTTCTAAGGAAGGAAAAATCTATTTGGGAGTACACAGTGATACAGAAATGAATTAAAAGAAATGGCATCTTTTGGCAAGTAGAAGGAGTTAAAGGCCGAATTTAAGTAATAATAATTGTTATAATCTAATTTTAGTCTCTTACTGTTCTCATACTGTCCATGTTCTGAGTTTTAACAATTTGTTAATCATAGAATGGCTCAAGTTGGAAGGGACCTTAGACACCATCTGCACCAACCCCTCCACCATGGGCAGGGACACCTCTCAAATAGACTGACTGCCTAAGGCCTCATTCAACCTACCTTTAAACACTCCCAGGAAGGAGACATCCACAACCGCCATGTCAACCTATTCCAGAGCCTCACCACTGTCATACTAAGAACTTCTTTCTCACCTCCAACCTGAGTGCTGTGCCTCAACTTCAAACCACTCCCTCTTGTCCTGTCTCTGAACAGCCTTCTGAGAAATGTTTCTGCAGCCTTCCTGTAGGATCCCTTCAGGTATTGTGAAGCAGCTCTAAGGTCTCCACTGGAGTCTTCTCTTCTCCAGGCTGAATCACCCCAGTTCCCTCAGCCTATCCTCACAGCAGAATTTGAAAAGATTTTTGTCCCCACTCTTGTAGCTCTGTGTTTTCTGCTCAGTACCTCTGATCAAATGCTTCTTTCACACAGAAAGCTTTTGCTTCTCACACTGAACGCTGCTCATTTGTTCTCTATGGTAAATAATCAGTTGCCCTGTGTGCTTTGGAGCTTTGCTATCAGTCTCTTTTTACAGCATATAAGACTTATGAAACGAAAGTTGATGAATGGATCTGAATGTATGACCTAGATTTCCTTCCTGTGATATCACACACAACAAAAAAGGGTTTATTCTGCAAGGGTTTGTTCTGCTGGAAATCAAAGAGAGGCAAGAAGTTATTCTTCAGTGGTATGTGAGAGGCTTCATTGAGTGGTCAACAGGAATTAACCTGGTTTTGAACCGAATGAAAATCAACCATTCCTCTTTGGTTTGTTAGATGTTCAGCTGACAGATTCTCTGAGGGTGGATGTTTCTTTAGAAGGACAATAACCAAACACATGATAGATGTTTGCTACCATCAGTGGGGTATTTAGATTCCTGAAAAGCCTGTGGGAAGCTCTCTGAGCATAATGCCACACCACTGATGGTCCTGGCAGTACCAGGTGACTTGCTGCTGACCAGAGTCTTTAATTATACAATTCTGTCTTCTGTGTAAGAAACCACTGAAAATGTGGTATTTGAAAAGGAAATTCATTTCCTGCCCTTCAGATGAAAAGGTATTTTTCAAGATGAAACTTGACATATTCAGCTATATAAAAACCATTTCACTACTAAGTTAAGAGCCATGTAAAGTTCTTCCATCCAATCTACCTTGTTCCTTGAAAGATATTCCCTTCCATTTTTTCTTTATCAAAGCAAATTGAAGAATGGCAAAGAAAGGGGATTTGATAAGTGCAGCATTGTCCACTGGTTGCTGAGTGCCTAGGACTCACAAACTGCATCAGGTTGGAAGGGACCCTCAAAGGATATTGCATCAGCTTCTATGTGTCTGCAAAGGCTCCAAAATTCCGGTGCTAATCCATGCGGTCCTGAAGAGAATTAAATACAAAAAGTAGATCATATTTGTTTCTTAGATTTTGTTGTTGTTGTTGTTGGTACACAATTTAACAGCTGAGGAGAGCAAATTTGTCATTTTCTCTCCTTACATCTAGGTTCTTACCAATCTGGAATTCTGATGTAAACAAAAGGAAAGAAAAGGAATTACCAGCAAAAAATGTAATTCATAGTAATTATATAGAATAAGAAAGTTATAACCAAGGTGTGACAAAGATAAAAATAAGGAGGCTAATCCCTTCATTTGTGCAGCACACCAAATAAGTGTACATATATGTATATACATATATACAAATTACACATTTTGTCCCATAGAGGACAAAACCATTAACAGAATAAAGAACATTTAGTTTATTGCTTTGTTGTCTATGGTATTGTCTATGGAATGTTTGAATTGAAGAACTGCTTACAGTGGTTTTGATAAGATGTAGCTGTGGGTGTCTGAGAGTAATGTCTCTACAGTGTACGTGTATAAACATATTTTGGGGCCAGGAGGGAGAAATATGAGAGACACAATTTGGAAACTCTGAAAGTGCATTCAAGAAAATTGACTACCCTTACCTTTTCAAGCAAACCCAATCAAGCAGCAGAATAATTAATTTTATCATAGTTTAAAGGGAAATACTTTTAATGTCATATATTCATACTTTATCACCATTATTCTATCCTGCTTCTGTACTGATACTTGGGTTTGCAGGACCTGTTTTGTTTTCTCAAGGTCAGCTTTATTTAGATCTAATATTTAGTCATGAAACATGAAGCAGGGTTCAAGTCAGTTGGTGCATGTAAACAAGGGATATTCAAAGGGATGGTGACATCTACTATGAGTTCCAGGATTTGTGATTCTTTTTTCTCCCAAAGCTGCCATTCCCAAACTTTCTCAAGAGCGGCACTTGGGAATTTGCTTTGTAGGTTGTTTTGCACATCACTTGCTTTTTCTTATTGTGATGCAGTTTTCCTCATAAACCTGCGTAGTCTGCTAATAATTCATGTATCTTGTAATTTGCTCTATATTTTATAGAAGGATTCAGTGTTGTTACAGTGTAATGCTGTTATTAATTACTATGTTTTCTAATATTTGTCAGTCTTGCATTTCATTGTCTACCTATTTCTGGAGAAATTTCTTTCTCTTGACTAAAGCAGAGCATTCCAGTACCTGAAGGGATCCTACAGGAAGGCTTTCGAGGAACTTTACATAAGAGGGAATAGCAATAAGACAAGGGAGAATGGTTTGAAGCTGAGGGAGAGCAAGGTTAGACTGGACTTTAGGAAGAAGTTCATCATCATGAGGATGGTAAGACTCTGGAATAGGATTCCCAGAGAGGTTGTGGATGCCTTTTCCCTGGGGGAGTTGAAGGCCAGGTTGGATGAGGCCTTGAGCAACCAAGTCTCGCTGAGAGGCATCCCTACCCCTGGCCAGAGTGGTTGGAGTAGATGACCTCTGAGGTCCCTTCTACCCTAGGCCACTCTATGTACTGGGTGTGAAAATCTGACCTCTCTTGAGCAGAGCTGCCATATACCCCTTACCCCATAATTAACAGTAATACATTCCTGAATGGGCAGTGTACATTGTACAACTCTGTTTTGCCTTCTGCACTCAGAAACTGTGTCATTAATGTGCTCAAGTAGCTGTAGTCTAAGATAAGAAAAGTCAATCCAAATGTGCATTAATAGCTTCAACTTCAAGTAGTTTTCATCACAACTGTCATATACTCCCAGTGGCCCAAAAACTATTGGATGGGTGTTTGTGCATTTTTTTTTTTAATGAATTGACCAGATTGGAAAACAAATTAGAAGAGCACCATGCAGCAATCTCTACAAAAATCTAATCAGATTGTTTTCCCCATTCCATATCTGATCATTTCATACTCAGTATAGATGACAACCACTGTGCAAAATAAGGACAAAAATGCATCAAGGTGATAATATTCAGTTTTGTTTGTGCTATAGATTTTTTGGCAAATCATTTTCCTGGCAGGTTCAGCTATATTAGTACTTGAAAGCTGCACTACCCCTATTTCTGGCAGTCTGTTAGCAGGCAGTGTATCAGATTTGTGGGGTACTTCTGCTTACAAAGTGTAGAATGTGTTAGCACTTGACATAGCATATGTCATCAAGAAACAAGTGACTTGCTAGTAATGGAAACAACTAATACAGGACAAACAAAGTCACATTTTCTATTACTGTCTACTTAATTGCCTCAAAGGCAGAGGACAAAAGACTTTTTGGAACAAAAGAGTTTTCTGTCTTCATGTGTCTAGGTCCATCATGGTCTCTGGATTTCTTCACTCTTGACCTGTGACTAGTTCTGTGTAGTGTGTGAACTCCAGCTTAGCAGATATAGAACCAAATGTATAATATAAACTGGCTTCTCTTTCCTAGCAGTAATTAGCCCTAAGTTTGAACCTTATCTTCCCCATTTTCTGGACTTCTCTTTCTGTAGCTTGCAAGCTCACTAACTGCCATCCCTCTGATGTGTGTCTGTGACTTCAGGGGGAGGTGTGAGGACGTAAGAGTATATCTGTTATAACTATATCTGTTGTAGCCCGTAAAATCAAACAGAAAACATCTGAGTATTTCATGACAGCCTAATCAAAAGTAAACCAGAAACGCTGCCAAAGGAAAGAGGCAGCCCATCAAAATCATGACATGCATAGTCTTACTTTATGTTCCTTCTTTTTTTATTCATGTTGAACACTACTGGCAAAATCTGGGGTCCAGCAAGGATCTTGTTCTGCAACTTCATATAGGGACAACCCTATTGAATGAAGTATTGATTTATGTAATGAAGTATTGATTTATGTCATTTTAAGCAAAAATCTTGTCTGACAGCTTGGAATGTCTTCAAAAATTTACCTGCAACTGCCTGGGCACTTTGGTTCACACAGCAGGGCATTTTGAAGAGAATTTCCTAGTTGCTTGGCTTACTGCACACTCTTTTCACTCATAACAATGAAGATTCAGAGAGTCAAGAAGTTCAAAGCCATCATCAGTGCTGAGAAACTTGTTAAAAGCAGTGCACCATAACATTATATTCACTCTTAATATGTACATATATACTTAAAGCATAGACATTTTTAGGTCTGCCACATAAAAGTACTTCTCAGTTTTCCAACACAAAGGCTTGAGTGTGAGCTTCCCCACGAGCTCTTTGATGGAAGACACTTGAGGGAAGGGAAGAACCTAAGGCATTTAGGTGACATACCTAAGTTAGGGGGAAACCTTTCTTTGTTCTACAGGAAACCTGTGTTCTTATGATTGAGACTAATTCGAAGGTACTCTGCAGCATCCAGGCTTCTGCAGGACGTTGTCAGATGCAGAATGTACTTTCAGCACAAAAGAAAATCCTCTCAGAAAACATTACACTGCAGCTAAGATGAAGCACGAGAGTAAAGATGAGATACTCATGTGAAAGGCTGCGACAAGTTCCCTAATACTTATCCCTGTGTATTTGCAGCTGCCAAATGACTTACAAAGAGCACCAAATAATACGTATCATTTCAAGTCTTTTTACTTCTTGCAGCTGCTGCATGTCAGGGATACAGACATCCAGTACAAAAGGTGGTGTTTTGTGTTAAGGCACTTGTCTAAGTCTCCCTTCTGCTTGCTAGCACTGCAGTGGTCACCATTGCTCCAATTAAGACTTGTCAGGGAGGACTGGGGAATGTGTTCACTCGGCAATGGGACATCCCCAGAGCACAGCTCTCTGCTGCACACAGACAGGAAACTTTTTTCTTCCTCTGCCAGAACAGTTAGTCAAGGTTACCGTGTTTGAAATGGGTTATGGATGATATGCAGTAGTCTTTCCATTTCAGAGCTATCAGCCAGGGAGCTGTGCTTTATTAGTCTCAATAATTATCAGAAAGACTGATGGAAAATAATCAGCAAGGCAAGGGGAAAGGGACCCATCCTGCCTCCAACGTTGCTGTCAGTGGTCATTAGAGGGCCCTCCTACAAAGAAAAGTGTAATTCTTGGTTTATGTCTCTTAGCTCAATTCTCTGTTGCCCTAGAATATCCTAATACTTAGAAGAAAGGAAATAAGCAAGAGAAAGCTTATTTATACCTAAGCACGATTTTTCTTCACTAATGCCAGATAGAGTGTCTTAATAATATGGTAAACTAATAGAGGTGAATTACTGCACTGGAGTTCCAAGAACAAAGCCAACCTACAATAATTCATATGTGAGCTCAAAACCTGAAAGCTTTAAGTTAAACGAACGACTCCTTTGTTGGAACAAGTGAAAGCAAATTGTAGCTCAGGAATGAAGATGTGGCATATTGACTTTTGGTATTTAAAGAATATAATGTAATAGAATAATAAAACCTAGAAGGGATATATATGCATTTCACTTGGACACTAAATGTGTGGCTGTGGATCTCTGTTCATCTTTCTGCTGGCATCAGTATGCAGATGCTGTACTTTAATAACAAATCTCATCCACTCTGGGGGATGTGAGAGACTTGTTTTATGCTAGCTAAAATTTGAGAAGGTTTAGGGGTCTTCAGTCTAAAGCCAACTCCTCAATGCGTGAAGACAAGTCGATGTAAAGTAGTAGCACGCAGGATTATTTCACTTCGTTTTCTTTGTTCCTTTGTATGTGTGTGTTTACAACTATCACAATTTGCTGCATTCAGTCAGGGCAACATTCAGAAGTCCTGTTATGGAAGACATAGGTTATTTGCCTCATAACTTTTCTGGTTTCACAGTGTCTCTAAATTAGGTCCCTTGGATTGCTCTTCAAGGTCAGTGGCTTTTTCATTAAGTGCAGAAAGCCTTAGCTGCTTCTCAGTTACTTAAATTCCCTGTGCTCTGGGCCGCTGGTTTTAGTCTTAGTTCTCTTTCATTTTTTGGATTTGGTCAAAGTTAATATAACAAGCTGAGTGTGCTATCAGCTTTTTTATTTCCATCCCTCCTTTCTTTCTTAATATGAGAGCTCATCCTTTCAATCTGACAGATCACCTGCATGATTGCTGAAGTATTAAGCCCTAACTCTGTCATTAGCTTTCCGCAGGTCAAGAACATGGGTTGTACAGCAGGCAGAGTGCAAAGACTGCAAAATGTGAGGGCTTTTTTTAACATTCTTTTTTATATTGCTATTTATATCTGTTAATATGAAAAAGACAGGCCCCTAATGTCACTCTTCACAATGCAGCTGACAGCGTAAAAAATCTCTAAACCCTATTGGGTCGGTAACTTGATCAGAAAAGCATATCAACAAAGAAGTGTGGAGAAAGTGTTGAGTCTATATAAACTAAATTTATTGAAAACACAATTTCTACCTTTCTGCCAATCATATGCCAAGTAAAGAACTTCTGTAGTTCTGAAGAATGGTATTTGTTGAAAATTCTCATAATAAGCACTTGAGCTTCTTTAGCATCTTTTATTTCAGCATTTTTCCTTAAAGTTTGAATTGTGTCCTTCAGTTGCCCTGCATGGTAGGTCACAGTTATTATTTCTTTCAAAACAAGCAGCGAAGCCTAAGAAAACACACATTATTTTCCTCAATAATATGTGATGAATAGGTGACAGAAACAGAAACAATATCCTGCTGTTCTAACAGTTATCCTGTTACATTTCGTGGCTGGTACTACCATGGGAAGGAAGATCAACACTTTGTCAGAGTGACTAAGCAGTTGGAGGTGCTGTGTTAATGCTGAAATCTCTCCTTGGACTTAGTTTCACTTGACAATTACATTCAATTAGGAAACACCCCTAAGTGACTTCTCAAGGTTGTGGTTTAACGTGGTTTGATTTCCAAGTGAAGAAAACCCCTGGAGGAGAGAGCTACTATTAATTGTACTCTTCACATTTCCTGAGGAGCAGCCAAGGTCAGTGCATTTTCCCAGGCGCTCTGCAGATGAGTGACCAGGAACTTCTGCAGTTTAAATAGTTTAGGATCTAAATGGACAAGTGAAACAAATAACTGTGGCAAATGCCATTTTATTGAGGGAAGGACAGAGTGAGAGAGGGGGTTCCCTAAAGATAAATGTAGGGTGATGTCAAGAACAAAGTTCCAGGACAAAACTCTGATTGCTCTTCCTTTGTCATGCCATAGCTCTTGTCCCGAAGGAAGTGTAGATACCATCTGCAGCAGTCCCTCATACTCTTCTTGCTTTCTGGTCTTTTCGCTTTGGACTATAGCCTCCTTGTACTTGTTCTTTCAAAACTAAAGGCTCTGCTGGTGTGATGGAACGTGCTTAAAGGCATCTGATGGTCACAGGAGAGACTGCTGGCAAACCTTAACACGGATCCGCGTAGCTTAGCTTTTGTTTGTTTGTTTGAATAAGATCAAGTCACAAGGACACAAAGTCAAATGAAAACATTAAAGAGCAAGATGTAACATTGGCAGAGGTATCATCTTTAAGATAGTGTGCTTCAACTTTGTTGCTTACCAGTATTCTGTAGCATCTTTAAGTTCCAAAGCCTCTTATTCTAACAGGAAGGAAAGAAGGAAGACTCTGCTTAGTTCTATGAGTGATCTTCATTGTAATTTTATTTTTTCTGCAATAGTGAACAACTTTTCCAGCAGCTGAGCCAAGAGAACAAGTGAGTCAAGTGTTTAGTTTAGCCTGTAAACTGCAGGGAGCTGTGGAAAGAACTAGATTGTATTTGCTTTGTTCTTATGCTTCCTTCCTTAAGTGTCCACTTCCCACTCTCAGAGGCGAGAGTCTCTTAAACAGATCTTTCCTCTGATCTGGTCTCACATTTGGCATTACTGATGTGTGTCAATAACAGACAGGTAATGTGAATGCTTACTTCACTGGGACTGTAGGTGGCTGAGCTTGAACCTAAAGGTAGCACTTTAGTTTAGCAATGAAACTGAAAATATGTTTGAAGTACACGATTAGAGAAAAAAAAAAAATCTCTATATCCATCCTATAATACTTGATCAAGTTTCCCATTGATTAAAATTTTCTGTGAAAAATAATTATCCCTCTATGGCAGTCAAATGGCAAATTAAAAGTGACTGGAGATGAAATGAGAACTTTTTCACAAGGGTTCATATAAAATAAACATCCACTTAGATTAGCTGTAGCTGCAGCAAGAGGATATTGCCAGTGCAAGAGAGCCAAAAGTCAGTTTCCTACAGAAGAATTCCAATTTATGAGGTGAGGAATATTTTCCATGATTCTTTTCCCCCAAAGTGCCCTCTATGATACTTAGCTCTTTGTGTGCTTAAGGTAACTCTATGGCTTTGACCTTGCAGCCCATGCACTTGATGCAGATGCAGTTATTAACATGTATACAAATAAAGTATCCAATAATTGGGGGGGGACAATGACGACACACTGTAATGCAGGAAGTTCTGCACCTAGAATACTTCTGCACCTGACAGTTTAATTTGTCAGAAACAAAAGTCAGTCTTGTGTTACATGAACTGGATTTCAGAAAGTGCTTCACTACACAGCCCAGTGTTTGAAGGTCAAAACTAAGATTTAGCAAAACACTAAACAATTTATTAAACATTATTATATTTTAAACAAATTAGCAGTTTTAGGCTCCACGCAGATTAAACTTATTTTTGTAACAAAAAGTAATTTTCTCTAGATAAAAACAGCCTAACAGCACCATCTCCTGACAAACTGTAATTTCTACAGTAACCTTGAAAGGCACTTTTAATGCTCTGCATACATATTTTGGTTGCTGTCACAAATAAAACAGAGAATCATGGGGAAATAAATTAAAGTGTGATCTCATGTATCCCAAGATAAGGCTTTGCTGGGAGTCCTGAGCAGCCACTTGATGTCCAATTTCTTCTTTTCACTTAAAACAGTGAGAGAATTTCATTCAGCTGTAATTGTACCTCAAATTGTTGTTGAAAGGTTCACTGCAGAAACATTTCAAAGGTATATTCCTGTCAGCTATTTGGAAAGAGGTAATTTATATGAAATTGGAACAGTAGCCAGGTCTACTGGCTTCAGATTACTCTGAGAGCAGAAGTGTATGTCCCATTTTATTACCCAGTGTTGCTGTGTTTGTACAGACAAAATCGCTGTCAGTTTTGCACCGAAGTGCACAGAGATAAATGAATATTGATTATTTTAATCCATTGGTGATCCATTTAGGGCTGCAATAGCATTGAGTGACCGCATTTTACTCACATTTGCCTTAAGCTATCTCTGAGCTCACGCCGTTGATCTCTTGCCATGAAAGCGCAGGTCACCATGCAGAAGCAACGCTGAGGTGATTGCAGTGTTCCCAGGCATCAAAAAGGAGAAGCTGGCTTAGCTTACCCTACAAGAAAAAGCTTTCAAAAAATTACCTTGCCCTTGTCATGAGATAAGAGAGTAGGCATGGACTGGAGTATGGATCAGCTTATCCACAGCAGTTATGCCATGGAATGCTGATTTCAGGCTTGATTCATCACAGAAAGTCTTCAATACACAAGACAGGCATTAAGATGTAGAGCATTAGCGATACTGTAATGATTTGTGTTGGAGTCAGATCAATTGTGTCACTGCTGTTTCCACCTGAAGGCTGAGCTTCATTGGAATAGCTAACAGAGCTGAGCCTAGGCTCCCGACACAGACCAGGTTCAGAGCAAGAAGCGGAAAACAAAGGGCGAAAAAAAGATTGAATTCCTTAAAAAATAATAAACCGCAAAATGAACTAATCTCAGACAAAAAGGGAAAAAACAGGTTCACCAAAATTGTCAAGTTCCTGATGCTCCACTTTGTTACAGCCCCCAAGTTCTTGCCTCTGGTTCTCAGAACTGATTTGTTGCTCTGACACAACCACCCAAGGTTACTTAAAACTAGATAAGAGCTTCCTGCCTGCTCCGCCCTCGAGTTGCTCCTCCAGTAAACACCATCAAAATGTATGGACTCCTGGCCTAGGTATCTGACTGCTCCTTTCTCTTCCTTTGATACCACATGTTCTCCTTATTTAACTCTCAAAATGCTGAACAGCCGTTCTTGATATTCCTGGGCTCGGTTCATCTTTAATTTGGTTCCAGCCTTATTTCTTGAAACTCCACTGTAGATCTGGCTCAATTTTTCAGCTGGATCTCTTATTTCCCAGTCAAAGTCTGCTCATAATATATCATCTAAATTTATGCATAATGCTACAGATGTTTCAAAATTCACATTTTTCAAGTCTGAGTTAATTATATTTCTTTTTCCAGCAAGCAGTGGGATTCCATGGAAGCTGCTTTAGAGCTATTAAAATCTGGGAAAGTTTGTTTACATGCTTTGCTGAAACACGGAGTTTTATTTTGACATAATAAACTTCCTAGAATGAAAATGTAATTTAGAAATATTAGTAAAACTCTTGCTGGTGGTAAGAGCTGCAACTGTAATGAATGTTTGCCAAGTTTAGATAGAGAATATCTAACCTTCCCCCCCCCCCAAGTGATAATAAACACAGTACTGAAACAATTTATGGGACAGCAGCTCTGCATCTCAAGGGAACGAGCTCCATTTCATATTATTTCAAGTAATTTGTGAACATACACATTTAAATTAGAAACCTGAAAGGTATCTTTTTAGATAATCACTGTTTTCATATGTATTCATGAGTTTTTAGCCAGATAACTAATCCCTGTACTCATAATGAATTACATAGTCCCACGATTAAATGTTAGTTGCATCACCACTGCCTTAATGAGCAAATCTATGCTCTGCACAGCTGTAATGCCTGGAAGCTTGCAGCAGGAATAACAAAAGATCCCAAGCCTGTCATGGTGAAACAAGTATGCTACCTAGGGATTGTGTTCAAATAATCTTGTATGCTAATGAGAGAAAAAGCCATATTTCCAGCACTGCCTTAGTCATTGGAGAGTGGGATCCTATCCTGTATTCTCAGACTCAAAGTTAGGAAACTTCTTTTTGGAAGAAAGTAGGAATGCAAATTTGTTGTCATTACCTATTTGCAGATTATTCTGACTTTACCAGATCTCTGAGGTTTGCTGTGCTGGAGCAGATCCTTAGATCTCTGAAAGCAATATAACAGTAAAAACCTAGTATTTTAGGAAAATTTAGGAATACCTTGAAATCATTGCATTACAACATGAAGGCAACAATGCCTTGCTGTTGCAGCTGTGTCCTTTGCACAGATATTGATTTAGAATATTGATTTTACTTCTAGGAAAAAATAAATATATTGTACTTTTGGAAGAAAGCAGAGTTTGACATTCATAAGTGCACTCCATTTTCATATACCTGTACCAGGGGAGGAGAGCTCTGGTTATAGAAGTCAATTCGGTTCCAGCAGGCTGTCATTCAATTTACAAATATTTCTGCAGCTTTTTGAGAGGCCAGAAGTTAGGTAGGATGTGGCACTTCATTTTAAATGGGTGTTAAGAACACAATATTGATGACTACCTGAATGTCTGTGTGGGTTTTTTCTTGCAAATGTTACCAAAATCTATCACTTTGAGGAATGTTTGCTGAAGTCTCAGAATGACTGATACTTATCTCTGAATGAACTCCAACTAGAAAATTTGATTTTATTTATCAGACTGTGAAATAAGCTTTTTTCTGCAGCAGAAACACTGGGATTTTTTCCCCTTGGCCTCCTGTTTATTTAAATGATGTGATTTAATATGAGCTAGAACTGATAAAAAAAAAATCTCTTACTGATTCATGCTTAACTCTTCCCTAGGAAGGTATAAAATGTCAGTTGGGTTCACTCACTGAATACTGAAAGTTCAGCAAGAACTTTGGCTTGTCTTTCAATCAGTGCCTGCTGCAAGACATAAACCAAGTTTTTCATTAATGGTGATTGTCCTTCATTACCTTAGGCAAGCAGAGGTGCAGCATCTCTTAGCAATATCACATGTCCTGCTTTGATGAAGAAGCAGAGGTATTTTTGGTGGGCCACCTTGCAGATCTTAGAGCAAGTAGGATAAAAATTAAGGAATGGAGAGAGGAGAGGCATGAGGAATCATACTTTCTAGTATTCTGGTTTTAAAGGCACTGAGAAACAGAGAGACAGGAAAGAAGACTGATGGTAGGACAGTAAAAAACTCTTTCTGATGAACATAGAGCGCCTCCCATCTCTTCTGCCCCTTGAATACAGATCTGCTGGCCAAAATATGATTCCTATCTTTACTGGGTTCATCTTCCTGCAAGTTTCCTTCAGCAGAGACAGTCAAAAACCATTTTTTGACAAAATCTATTCAAAGTTTGCAGTCCTTGCATCTGTAGGAGAGATGAACACCAGTGTCTCCTGCAGTGTCACAGAGGGGTGAAGACAAGGCATATGTGTAGGATTGGTTGACAAACTGAAAGAAAACTGGTTCTTGAAAATATTTAGAGAGTAATGGCTTCAGGTAAAATAATCCGGAAATAAATAGATCAGGTTATATTACAGCATTATAATGAATTTTGTTTCTCCTAGGTGTTTAATTCATGCTAAGACATTTTATTTGCTTTCCTTTAATTTTCCCTTACTCCTTTCTGATCTGTTTATACTTGTATGAAATGCAAGTAAAACAAAACACATAAATCAATAGACCTAATTATAAGAGACAAGAGAAGGTTGTACTTCTTTTCACTGCTGGAGCCTGACACTTTCAAGTTTGACATGTTTCCTGATGACTTATTTGTTCATATCTTCTAGAAAATGTAGGATGTCCCCTGAAACATTCAAGGCAAAAAAAAAGATGACAAGAAATTGTTGTGTTTATGACTACAAATACCAGTTAAACAATGCAAAGGGGGAAACAAACCAAACCAAACCTGGGTTGTTAATGGCAATGAAGTAAGTTGCCTTCTGGTTTGGTTTCGCTTGGGTTTTTTGCATTAAGGCTTAAGTACCAGCAAAACCTGAAATATTCATATGTGAAAGACAGGGGGGGAAAGTACAGTTTCATTTGAAGTAACTAAATTGTAATAATCCAAACCTGTCACTCTCCAAATTCTTCCCTTTATTCTTCAGAATAGTGTATCTTGTCCTACTTATTTCCTTAACCAAGTCAATACTTTATTATTCCTTGTCTATGCTGCACCATTCCCTGTGAGAATAAACAGTCTTCAAGCCATGGCTGGCTAACTATGTACACAACATATACTTCTTGTAGTACAGAGATCTTGAGTCAGATCTAGCTGATGGGCAGTTCTGTGGACATTTCTGTTGTCTGAATGATGGTTATTGAAGATGTTAAATATTTCATGCTTTTTTCCTTATAATATTTTATAAATAAGTTGTTTCCTTATTTTTCGAAAGGAAGTAACATTTCTCACTCATTGCTGGGATTATTTGTCATGCTGACACACATCTGATAAAGAAATACTTTACAGAATCACAGAGTGTTAGGAGTTGGAAGGGACCTCCAGAGGTCATTGAGTTCAACACCCCCTGTTAGAGCAGGAGCACCCAGGGCAGGTCACACAGGAACACATCCAACCAGGTTGTGAAAGTCTCCAGAGGAGATTCCACAATGTCTCTGGGCAGCCTACTCCAGCCCTCTGTCACCCTCACCATACAGAAGTGTCTCCTGATGTTGAGGTGGAATCTCCTATCCAGCTTCTGCCCATTGTTCCTTGTGCCATCACTGGGCACCACTGAAAAGGGCCTGGCACCTTCATCCTGACACCCAACCCTCAGATATTTATAGACTGATCAGATCCCCTCTCAGACTTCTCCAGGCTAACAAGTCCCAGGGCTCTCAGTCTTTCCTAAGAGTAGTATGCTTATGTTCCTTGTGCACCCAGTAGCACGTGGCCTTTGGAGGCAAAATTGGTTGACTTTAAGGTACTTAGAAAGATAAAGGAATGTACAGCAGAATGCTAGACAGGTATGCAACACTGCATACGTTTGGATCCAAGACTGCCACATACTCCTACCTGTTCTGCAAATCTCTGCTCAGCACAAATGCTGTGTTGTGGGAATTGTGTACTCTCTGGAACATCTGGGTTTGCTGTGGAAAACAGCAGGATGCTTTGCATAACCAGACAGGTTACACTGAAACCGGATCAGACTGGGAGGAACTGTGGGCTCCTAGGTGTGTGAAACAGCTCTTTCAACTTCTCTTGTCATCTTGTCCTTGGAGTTGAGTAACTGTCCCAGGTCACATAGCTATGGTATTCCTAACCAAAGCAAATCACATTGAAAAATCAATGTTAGTCCTGAAGCTACTTCTCCAAGAAGAAAAATAGAATACTCCAAACTGGTTGTTTTTTTGTTTTGATTTTTTTCATGTGAATTACAATCTTAATGCCTTTCTCTTTGTGATGCTCCTTTCCATATAATGGAGCAAATTTACTTTACTCTATAAAGAGTAAAGGCAGAAGCATCTGTGTGCAGTTCTGGAGCACCCAGCACAGGAAGGACATGGAACTGTTAGAGGCAGTCCAGAGGAGGCCACCAAGATACTCAGAGGGCTGCAGCAGCTCTGCTATGAGGACAGGCTGAGAGAGTTGAGGCTCTGCAGCCTGGAGAAGAGAAGGCTTCCAGGAGAGCTTGGAGTAGCCTTCCAGTATCTGAAGGGGGCCTACAGGAAGGCTGGGGAGGGACTATTGACAAGGTCTGGCAATGCCAGGACAAGGGGCAATGGGTTTGAACTGGCAGAGGGGAGACTGAAACTGGATATTAGGAGGAAGTTGTTTGCAGTGAGGGTGGTGAGACACTGGCACAGGTTGCCCAGGGAGGTTGTGGCTGCTCCCTCCCTGGAGGGGTTCAAGGCCAGGTTGGAGGAGGCCTTGAGTGACCTGTTCTAGTGGGAGGTGTCCCTGCCTATGGCAGGGGGTTGGAACTAGATGATCTTTGAGGTCCCTTCCAACCTTACCATTCTGTGATCTTGTAGACTGGGGATTAATATTCAAAATATCTGTTTCCTGATCTTGTGCTTTGTAAAATGAAATAATTTAGTGCCCTGTCTATAGAGGAAGACTATAGTATAAGACTATAATCAAGTGGGGAAAAAAATCATTATATAATTCTGTATCTATAAAAATCCATGAAAAGACTATTTTCATGTCTATGTGGCTGCTGATTTTCATTCAGATCTTAGTGTGTCCATTATCTTCCACTTGGGCATTAAAAAGATATATAAGATACCTTTTCAGCTCTGAGGGTCTCTCCAGTGTACCTAAAAACCTCATCCTAACTTCTGATGCCCTTACTTTCCTGGGTTTAAGCTAGACCACTGCTATTATTTGACCACCGAGTGCTTTTTTAGTCTTAGCATGTGAATATGTTCTTTGTTGTTTTCCTCCTACACTCAGAACACAAGACTATAAATCCCACAGGTGGAACTTGAAAAATTGGGTTTGTGTGGTTCATATCTTTTGAAAATTCTATAAAGCAGCATGAGACATTGTTCTATTCAATTTCTAGCTATTGATCCATCTGAATGCTTGTTTGGAGATCGTCTTTGCAGCTTTATTTGAGCAGAAGAAATACTTTAAAGAGAGTGTGGGGGGATTTCACTTAGAAGGGACACATTTCATGTGTACAGAGTTCTCCTGCTGAGGGCAATAGAATAGTTTGCCCTTGAAGCTGACCATAACACCTCCAGTTTGCACAGCTTATATGTGTGTTAATTACACAAAGGATGGTGAGCAGCTCACAATTGGGAAGATGAACGCCTTGGCTACCAGAGAAAAACAGTGCTGATTAGAGAGATGTCAGCCAGGCTACCCTGTTTCTATATCAGGCTCACAGCGATAAAGCCAATGTTGGAAAGACATCAGATCTGAAAGGCTTGGATCCTGGACCCAAAGAAACCAGAATCTGTTATTAAAGATGGAGAGAACTTTGATAATGGGAGGTGGCAGGAGTTAGCTGTCCTGCTGACAGAACAGGGTGTCTTTGGGCTGATGGGAATTGTTGGTATTCAGTAACTTTGGTGTTGGCCAGTGCCTGGCTGGATTTAATGTCTCTAAACAAAACTTCCAGCCTTCACTGGTACTTTCAGGGTGATTTGATGCACAGAACTGCATTATGTTGCAAGCATGATAAAAATAAAGTATTGACTCAGTGCTTCATACAGTCTTATAGTCTTATAAAATGGTATTGATCCATCTTTAGTTTCGAAGGTCAGCATAAAGTTTACAGAGAAGTCTATGAGGTTAGGAAGCATTATGCAGTAGTTGCCCATTAAAGGATTCAAAAGTTACAGGCTCTTGTAGGAACTTTCCACAAATCTTTTAGTGTCCTCATCAGTTCCAAACTGCATACACATGATCTAGGTTTGGGCTAATAAAAATTAAAGCTGATTAGGATACTTCGCACTGTAATCGCTCTTTCCTTGGAACAACTGGAGATGCATTATTATACCTTTCCTTCAAAACTTCAAGTTGGTTTATGATACAGTAAATCCATTCCAAACTCAGGAATGTAAAATACCTGATTCAAAGTGTCTCTTTCTCTCTTGGCAGTGCTTGGTTCTGCTAGAGTGTTGATGTCCTTTGAAATGCATAACAGCTTGTGCATTTAGTCTCTTGAGATAGGCAAATACAAATAGATGGCTCAAAAAGGAGAATAAGTGAGAATTACACAATACTGCATTGCAAGTAAAACTGGTAATAGAACCCACAAGTGTGGATTTGCTAAATAAAAAATATTGGGGGTTAATTCGAAGCAAGCTTTGGTGCCTATTGTCAACCTTTTATTGAGACAGAGCTGTGCTTCCCTGTAAGGTTACTTTTCTGACCTAAAGAACAACAACAAAAATCACAGATAGAATAAAGGACTAAAGACCTTTTTTCAGTCCCTAGGCAGACAGGGATAGTAATAAATAAGTTTGTTTATGACAGCTCAGAGGAAGTGCAGTTACAAACTATTTATTAGGCTATATTCACAAATGAATGTGTGGGGATAGTGTACAGCAGAAGTCAGCTGCATCATCTTATAATCACAGAAACCAATGTATTTGGCTGTGTATGAAGTTCATGGATGCTTCCTCCCTGCCCACGATGGGGAGGTTGAAGCAGATGATCTCTGAGGTCCCTTCCAACCTGAGTTATTCTGTGATTCTATGACCATAGGCACCAGCAAAGGTAACGCTGTAGCTTTACTCATCTTGAAGGGAAAGGAATAAGGATCCTCCCTTCAGATTAATACTGAGGGTTACCAGAATTATGAGTCCCAGCCTTGGTTGCCTTTTGCATGGAGTGGTTTTCTGCTTTCTGTTGTTGCACTGCACTTCAGTGTTGTGATCAGATACCTTTGTAAACCCATCTACATTAGCTCCCTAAGTCAGCAACAGTGTAACTCTCTGTCGTTCTTGGCATTTCTGTGTAGTCGCATATCCTGCTGAATCTTAATAATGGCTTGCTGGCTTTTTACTGAAAGGAGCTTTCAGATGTACAGAAGTCCTGTAGTTCTATATAATTTTTTTTAAATGTTGGTCTACATGGATCAAATAACCTTAATTTGATGGATAGAATTTGGATTAGTATTTAAACAGTAAATATCAAACATGTACTGGTAATAAATTTTATAACACAGTGAAACTGTAAAAACCTTTACTGTAACTCATGGATTTCATTATGTATTGTATGCAACTCTGCTATTGGCACTTTTATTTCTGGGTTTTTCTTAATAAACTGAGGGGTTTTTTAGACAGTTTGAAGGTAGTTAGAGCTAGCCTTCTGGCTTCATTTCTAAGGTATTATTTCTGTAATTCATGATAACTTTCAGTGAAGGTTTTTCCATCTGTTTGTTATATAAATGATAGAGCACAGTTCATTATTCTGAAATTTATCTTTTACATTACAGAACTCTGACCCTTTTTGAGAAGGGCTTCATCGCTTACAAGCATAAGTTGCGAAGAATATAAAAATGTAACATTTGAAAGCAGGTTTCTGTCTGGTTCTGAAGATTGAAAAGCATATTCTTCCTTTAGAAGGATCTAATACACAAAAATTCAATTTTTTTTTTTCTTTTAGATCTGTGGCTGTTTACCTGAACACAAGGGAAACAGACAGTGTTCCCACAGAAAAAGAAAAATAACTCCTAAGATTGGATTGGAACTGAAGTATATAAGGTATGAATTGGATGCTTTGATTATTGACCTTCATGAAACCAGGGCTCTGCAGAGCAAGAACTTTTTGTGAAAGCAGGAATGTAAGAGTATCTGTGAAAGTTGTTAAATGTTTACAGCAGCAGTTGAGGTTAGTGGAATGGTCTCATCTTTGGCACTTTGCAAAGAGAAACCCTGTGTCTTGTCAGAGTGATCACAAGCTGGACGTGTTTATCAACCTTTGCTGCTCAAAGGTAGCAGCAGCTGAAACCAGTGGGAGATCCTGGGCTGCAGCATTAGTTCAAAAGCAGAACATTCAGTAAAAGCCCAGCTCTGGTTTTTGTGGCTTCTCACTCCTAGTTCCAGTCATAGCCAAAGCATTTTAAAAACAAGATATCCTCGATAAATGGAGAGGAAGAGATTTTAGCAAACCCTTTTCTCTAAACCTATATAAAATATTTGATTACTGACTTTTATTTTAAAATCTCCTTGGGGATGCTCATGGCCTCCCTGGGTGTGTTCAAGGCCTCTCTGGGTGTGGTGTTTTGCAGCTGAGTCTACTTGAGAGGTGTCCCTGCCCATGGTGGGAAGGTTGGAGTAGATGATGTCTGAGTTCCCTTCCAGCCTAAGCCATGCTATGATTCTATAATTCATGATTTTAAAGAAAGTAATATTAATAAAATTTGACATTCCATTGGATAATTTATCCAGTTACATCATGTTAAAAAACCAGAAAAATAATATTTTTAGGTTAAAGTGGTATCTAGAAGGGCTGGCATCCTGTATTCACTGGGTGTGGGATTATGATTTGCTTCAGGCTTGAAAATACATCTCTGCATCTATTGAGAAAATATATTAGCAAGATGCATTAAGAAAACATAAAACATATCCATTGAGCTGTTATACTAGAAAATACCTCTGTGTGGCTTGGTATTATTTGATAGAAGATTCACTGAATAAGCTAATGTAATAAAATGAGTAATCAGTTGTGACATACAAGTGAGAAATAGGTTTGCAAGCAGTGTCTTGTTGCTGGTTGTTTTACCAATGAAATATGTTGGAATAGAACTGTTATTTTTTCAGGAATTTGGAAATCTTCCTGACTTACCAACATTTGCCATCCTGAGGTTTGCCAGGAGTTTAGACAAACAACTTTCTGCCAAGCTGATCACAGCTATCAAATCAAAGTAAATGCCTGCTTTTAATTTTTCACACTTGTCATGTTTCATCAGCTACAGCAAATTTTGGCCCCAGTTAACATGTCCTTGGCCTGATATGAGTCAGGTGTCACTGTACAGGAGTCAAAGTTACTACAACTTTGTAAAACTATTGGAAAGAAGAAAAGAACCCCTGGTGCTAAAATTTCATGACTGGGAACCCCTTGTACTAGCATTTCAGAACTAAGAAGCCTTTGTACTGGCATTTCATGACTGTTTAGCATAAACCAGCAGGATATGTAACTTTCATATTTTAGAAGTTTTGTTCTGTCCCTTGGAAAACAACTTTTGCTGCTAATGTCACACAACTGGAGTCAGAAGAGGTTTGCTCCTGAACTCCCAGTCAAGGCAGAGTCGAGTAATTCTGGAGAGGCAAATCTCTTCTTTCAGGCATTTCAGCACTGTGCTGGGTACACAGAGCATCTTGCTTCCCATTCTTCTTGAAAATTTGTTTACTATTGGTTTGTACTGATAGGAACTGCAAAGTTCAGTACCTGTGAAGAGCATTCCTGTGTGACATGCTTTAATGGAAAAAAAACAGTGGAAATTTCCCTGGATTTCTGAGGAGAGACTGGACAGACAATCTCGCTGTCACACTCCTTGTGTACACCATCAATGTCTGATCTGTCTTCTCATTCATCATCTTCTACCTTTCATCATCTTCTTTCACTTTGCTGGGTGTTGGATACTGGCAGTGTGCTACAGAGAAAGACTGGGAGAACTGAGGCTGTTTAGTCTGGAGAAGAGAAAGCTGAGAGGGGTCTATCAATATCTGAGGGCTGGGTGTCAAGATGAAGGTGCCAGACTCTTTTTACTAGTGCCCAGTGATAGGACAAGGAGCAACAGGAGATTCCACTTCAACATGGGATGACACTCCTTTATGCTGAGGGTGCTGGAGCACAGGAGCAAGCTGCCCAGAGAGGTTGGGGAGTGGCCTTCTCTGGAGACTTTCAAAACCCACCCAGATGCATCCTTGTGTGACCTGCCCTGGGTGATCGTGTTTGGGCAGCGAGTTAGACTCGACGATCTCTGCAAGGCCCCTTCAAACCTGTAACATTCTGTGTCTGTGGTTTTGGTAAGCATGGCTGCTAAGTAAATGGTGTAGTGCTTAACACTACTGATAGAAAATTGTTATGTTCCTTACACTTTTGCAATAATTGTAAATATCATAAATATGCAGACCTGTTTTAAATGAACAAATGCTCTCAGGTCAGATATCTGGTGCCAGAGATGCTTCATCTGACAGGTGACTCTTGCTTTAGGGAAACATAACCTTAACTGTGGGTTTGGTTTTGGTTTTTTTCTGGTCAGATTATCTCTCCTTTCTATGACAGTGGGCTCCCTCTTTTTGAATTGCAGGCTTTTAAATTCTAGAGGCAGATGTGTCCTTCTCAATCTAAGAGAATAAAATAAAAAACCTTATTCCTACATGCTTAAGAATATAATTTACCTTTTTTTTTTTTTCATATTCGTTGTTAAAATTGGTGCTGTACAGGGCTTCAAGACAAAAACAAAACCCTCAAAACTTCAAGCCAGCATTATAGACATTTTTATTCATGGATTTGCACACAGGCTTTGACCTACGAAAAAATACTGAGATAGAGAATGTTTACTATACTAGGGTTCTCAGAATAACTCTGATCTGATCCATTACTTCAAATAGCCTGCCCTTCAGCTGCAGATCTGGGGCTTCTTGGATACTGGAATTCATGCAGGCCTGTGTACAAGAGAATGTGTTCATTATTCTAATTGCCTGTCTCCATTTAGCTTCTTTTCTGAAGAGTTTAAAGGGAAGTATTACATTATTTATTTATGTCTGAGTTCAGAATGTTTTTTACAAGACACTGAGTGTCAGGACAAAACAACAGTGAACAATAAAAAGCAGTTTGCTGTGAAATTACATTTATGTTAAGCCATATATACAGCGACTTCAAAGGAGATGCCTGTCCTTCCAAAGGTGTTTGCTGTCCTGCCTTTTCAAATTTACAGATGTGCAATGTCTGTAATGATAATATTAAAGACAAATCCTCAGCTCCAGTACATTAAAAATGAAGGATTTCTGGTTTGTTTTTAAGAAAAACTGCTTCCAGAATGAGGTGTTAATTATCTGTGATCTTGCAAAAATGAAACAAAAAAAGTCTTGTTGCAATAGCTGCAGCTGCTTTGTAATTTCTGAGGTCTGCAATAAGAAAACTACAGCTACCAAAACCCCACCACAGTATTTCTAAAACAAATGAAGGAATTTGTTTTCTGGCAAAAGAAAATTTTGATCTTGGCTTTGAAATTCCTGTGCATAGGAAATTCCTTGTGAAGTGCATTTGATTCTAAACACTGTGCACTGAACTACTATTTCTGAAGATGAGAAAAGAGTCATGTTTCAGCCCTCAACTGTTCACAGAATGTTACTGAGACTCTCTACCGTACCCAAGAGTGTAGTTGGACTGCCTCATTTATTTAAGAAAGACATACAGACATCAGGATGTCTTCAGAAGGTAAGCAAGGCTTTAAAATTGCTAGAGAGGAACATTGCCCTGAAGGAGGAGTGTGGGAGCAATATGTAAAAAATCCATACCTGACTATTTAGCTGACTACCCTACTAGAGTTTTGACAGGTTGTAACAGATCTGGCACAATTATTATGCACAGCCATGTGTCCACCTTCATTCCAGTGAGCAGCTTTGTAATCCTAGTGACCTAGACAGTACTCTGATGATCTTTCATCCCCCAAGTTCCAGCTTAGGTGGTTTGTATATTAAGCACCTAAGGAAGTGGCAACAACATGGGCCATCGTACACCAGCCCAGTCAGGGGATGCCTGTGGCATCTGGGTTAGTTGGCACACGAAGGATAGAACCTCTGCCCAAACCTAGAAAATCAGAGCTGTTCTTTTGCACAGTTGCACCTGCAGGGAATCTCAGGCCTTTTTTGGTTCTTTGGGTAGGTTGAGGTGAAGGGATGGTAGGGTTGTTCTGTCCTCCAGTCCTAGAATATTGTGGCTTTAGCTGTTCTTAAAACCAAGTTTCTTCAAAACTGGCTTGTTTTAGCAATCATTTCCATACGTGTTTAACTGGCTCATAGGCTGTGAACCTGCCGTGCTTGACATAGGACAGGTGCAGTGGGTTTATGCTGTTAAGTAAGTAAGATGGAGCTACAGGGTAAGGGAGGGGTTCTGATAACTTCATATAGGCTTATGCTAAACTGGTGTTTGTCAGCATGATGGTTTGGGAGTTATTTATGAGTGAAGTAGACATCTCCTTTTTTTTTTTTTCTTTTTTTTTTTTTCCACAGCCTATAATCTGACTTCTTTTTCATTCAAATACTCCCATTAGGTTCAAAGTAGGAGAGTCACACAAGCCTTTTGTAACTGATACAAAGCTGTATCTGATGGCCTTCAGAATTTCTCGTGTTTTGTGTGTGACATCAAGTGCAGGTGCCTGCAATAGCAGAGTGAGATGCCAGAAGCCATCTCTCCATAAGAACTTGGGCGAGGGAAGGTTGGGAGCTGACATCTCTGGCACTTGACCAGCTCTGCACAGGTGACTTGGTGATAGGCTTTGGGGAGCATCTGCATGGATTAGATTTCTCTCCTTTAAAGTATCCTTAGTGATATATCTTGAGTTGAAATCCTTTCCTAGCCCACAGGTATTGGAATGAAAAAGGTAAACCGGGAAAGGTACCTTCCCTGTGGGTCATTTGTCTGTGGTGACACGTGGAAGTGCTGCCCAATCTTACTTTGCTGCCAGACTGTCAGTCCTGTCATGAGGTTTTTTGTCACTCTGCTGTGAGGTTTGAGGGGTTTGTCACAGAAGCTGCCCGGTTAAGAGCCAGACTAATGATCTTTTTATAGGTATGGCTATAGGAAGTGGTCTTTTTGTTGGTGTAATGTAGTGAGCTAAAAAGAGATAGAGGACATCTAGGAAACCATTATGTAGAGGACTCCCTGCATAGTTAACTCTGAACTTTGTCTCCAAGGGTTTGTCTCAGGTTTAGTTTTCTCACTTAACTACTTTGTTGAGTGTTTTCATCCTTTATAGTTAATAAGAAAATGTTGACAGCAGGTGAATTTATGTTCCTGATCTGTTTAGTTGTTGTTGTTATAAATTGAGATCTTGTTATGTTTGATGCCTGAGAAATTCTAGATGAGAATTCACCATGATTGTGGGCAGATAGCAAACAGCATTTCTTATTGGCACTTAGCAATCATTAGCAAAACCTCTCCATGTCCTTGACTCTTTTGACACTGCCAATCAAAATTTGTCTTCCCTTTGGGCATGTCTTATGAGCCGCTCAGATTTAGAATAATTTATAATGAGTAAATCAAACAATTCTCTAACATGTTAATGGCCTTAATTTCCTCCCTCTCCTCAAGGTCTAAAGATTTGATTGCTGTGCTGAGAATATAAAAAAGAACATTATAAATTGAAAGCTGTCAGAGATGGTCAGAGTGAGGAAAGTGCTGACAGGAAAAAAAAGTGTTAAAGGTGCATAAAAATGTAAGGTTTCTGGCCCTTGTTCATACCATGCCTAGGAAATATCTTCTGAATTTTATATCATGGTAAATAGTACTTGTTTTCATGAAATGTACACTCTATGGCAGTGAATCAAAGAAAGAAAAGATATAATGTGTAGTTTGTATTCTAGTGTATCTGGAATAATTACTTCTGTTGTAAAGCTGTAAAGGTATTTGCTTGCAGATTGTGTGTAAGGAAAAGTGATGATTCAAAAGAAAAGGATGAAAAAATGAATCCATAGCCTGGCAGTATGCAGGGTTTAGTTACAGCTCATCATACGAGCAGTATATCAGTGAAAATAAAAGTGGTGTATAAAAGCAATCATATTATGGGCCTTTCTCCAATCATTCTATATTCCTTACAGTTTGCAACAAAGGCCTTTATGGCACTAGTCACTTAATTTTATTCTTTGCATCAGCAGATGCAAAGAATCCCTTTAATTTCAGCTTGGAAAACATTCCGAAGGTCATCTTTTCCAGTCCCTTCTGCCCCTCACAAACCTTGCAGCAGGGCAAACTGGGTTAGATTACTCCAACAAGTTTTGAAGAGGGGTGGCAATTTCTCAGCAGCTTTTGTTCTCATGCAAGTGTTTGAGCACACTTGTGGTAGGGGAAAAAAGTGAGATTCTATTATCTAATCAGAGTTTTCTAATCCTAGGCCTTTGTCCTTACTTCTGCCTATACCTCTGTCTATATCTTCTTCACATCTCTCTAGTAGGTAGCTGTAGACAGAAATGAAGTCTTCCCTCATCCTTCCCTGTTAGAATGAAAGCAGATTTCTCAGACTCTCCTTGGATGTGGCTGTGGGGCCATGTACTCTGCTTCTGTTGAACTAGCTCAAGGATGTCCATGTCTTAGCTGACTGGGGAGCTGAGAAGTAGGTGCAGACCTACAGGTGCACTATCACAGAGAAACACACCCGAGTCCCTAGTGAGTCTCGAGGGCAGCAGTACACAAGTGTAGGACAAGAGGATAGATGGGCTTGTAAGCTCGTAAGCTAAATGGCTGGTGAAAGAGTCAGAGATGCCAGTGCCTAACTGATGTAGTAACAGTGAGTTAGCACAATACGGAGTGTCATTGCCACACCACCAGCCTAATTCTTGTCAAGTCTTTGAAACAGTAAGGAAAAAGAAAGGAAAAATCATTACAGAGAGTAGATTGAATATGAAAATCTACAAATGCATTTGATTGGAAAAGAAGCAGTGGACTGAGTCAGTAAGCATGTCAGAAGTGATTGCTAGAATGTGGAGGTGACCTTGAACATGAAAGCACACCAAAAAAAAAGTTCTGATAAGCAGAAGAAGGGATAATTGTAAACTAAGGCCAAGAGGTTAATGATTTAAAGAGATCAATAGGCTAGAAAATTATCTTCTCTCAAATATTCTTGGTGAATAAGGCAAAGGACTCAGAATGTCAACAGCCTGGGCACCTTGATGTGGAAAGGAAAGACAAAGTCTTTGATGACACTAAGGGACAATCTGCAGTTTTTGCATGTAGGGTATATGAAAGCGTCTGGAGAAAGAAATATGTCAGAGATGATTCTGGAATGCCAGTCATGTGTAGCCTTAATTACAGTAATTAAAAAACACAGCAAAAAGACAGGCTATAAATATGAATATGTTCGACATATTCTGGTGACAATGTTCATAGGCTACTTTATGGGATGTCTGTAAGAACCACCACATTTACTGCATGCTGATGACAATAATGCTTGTGTAGAACAGTTACAGTACTTCTGCACTCGATATTTTCTCCCATGCTTAACATGCAGCTTTGTTTGTGGCTGTATTACACCCCAGACCTTTTCAACATAGCTTGCAACATGATGAAAGCCTCTTTCCTGTATTTCTCACTCTACGTTAATTTATTTATAATGCTTTGCAAAATCTGAGTGGCAATTTCTGTAAATTCTATGTTTAACTGGGAAGCTGCTTCCCAGTGTCCCTCTAATTTTATGATTCCAGCGTCACTGATGGAAGCAGCTGGTATTCATTTGTCTCCTTGAATTACCCTTGTCAAAACTTGTGCTGATGAGGGTCAGAACATGTATCTCCATTATGAAAATCATCTCCTTCAGTTCCTTTTACCATCATTTCAAGTAATCACAAAATGAACACAAGTTCAGTTAACATTTATGATTTTCGCATGTCTTACGTGAAAAAAATTCTGTGACCTCTGTACTTCCCTCCAACCTTCTGCCAAAATGATAATGACAGTAATTTCGTAAGATCCATTTTGTTATTGCATCAGATGAAATAGCCTGGAAATAATTTTATTCCAAAAATTTCCTCTTTCTTTCCTGAGGCCATTTAAAGAAAGGCGAATATTTGCATAGCTTTTATTATAAGACGTTTTTAACTGTTTTCCAATTAAGTAATAAAAGCGTGCTCAAGGTAAGTCAGAAGGAGCTGTTAGATGTTTTGGATAATAACATTTTCCTTCAGCAGGGTGTTTATGTTGCACAGATTTTATTTTTCAGTTTACTGTTGTAAAATTAATTTGTTTCCATTTTCAACAAGGTGCTTTGCCGTTCCATTTTGCTGACTTGAAACCAGTCTGCTTCTTGCATCTATGAGAAGCAATTAAAACATGTATGCTAAATGCTTCCTAAAATCTTGAAAAATTAAACATGGGATAATTAAATTGGAAAAAAAAAAAAGAAAAGAAAAAGAAAAAGGTTGCTTCTGGCCTGGATGGGGTAAGAACTCAAGTTGTTTAATGACAACTTGAAATTATAATATTTTTAAGAAATCCGTTTCCTTAAATTAAAAACAACTCCATGAATATGACTTAAGTACAAGAGGAAGAGTCATTTCACAATATTATGAGCTGATAGGCTTGGAGAAAGCATTGGAAGGGGAGTTTAGCCCCACCACTGTTTTTGAGACTAGAGGGAAATTTACAAGAATGCCCAAACAGTTTTGTGAGCAACAAAGATCTCAACATCCAGTCTCTCGCAGTTCCATTTTTTACCAGCTAGAAGCTGTCTTTATAGTTTTGCCCCCAGCTGAAACATTCATCCCTTTTCTTTCTCTTTTTTTCTCTGGTGTTGCTAAGGCCTGGCCTTAACCTTCTCCAAGGGACCTACAAACAGTATCCATCTTCCTCATTAGGGTCCCTATTTCAGTGGAGCAAACAGCAAGTTCGTGTCATCAAAAGCTTGACAACAGAATTTTCTGTTGCACCTGAGCTACACATGGAGAAACAGGTAGTGAAGAAGAATATTTGTACTCACACGCACAAAACTTTGCAGGCATCACTTATGTTATTTATAATACATAATGTGGTGAGGGAAAGCAGGCTTAAATGGATCTTAGGAAGAAGTTCTTCAGTATAAAGGTGGTGAGACTGGAATAGTTTGCTTAGGGAGGTCATGGATGTCTCCTCCCTGGGGGTGTTGCAGGCCAGGTTGGATGAGGCCTTGAGCAGCTGAGTCTAGTTGAAAGGTGTCCTTGTTCACGGCAGGGAGGATGGAGTAGATGATCTCTGAGGGTACTTCCAACCTGAGCCATTCTTAAAATAACTAAATAAATAGAATTAGAAGTTAGTGCAATTAGGCATAAAAATGCTTCAATACAACCAAAAGCAAAACAAAACCTCCAACAATCTTGATGATTCAATGTTGAATTTTCTTCGTAACTCGGTGGATATATTGAGTTTAATATGCCAAACATAAAACACATGTCAGAATTTGAATAGCACCTTACTGAGAATGTTTTAAAAACAATAAATACAGCAAGCTTATTACAATCTAAAACTGAAGAATTTTTCTAGGTTAGAAACTGTGCCACATAAAATCCACCTTTGACTTTGTTAAAGATGAATGGCTATGCATAAGCCCAGCTTCTTCCAGGAACTGGCTAAGTAGGAATGAGTAATTACTGTTTATCAAATTAAAATGTCACTCTTTAAACTATTTGCTTTTTCTGCTGTAGTTATGCTAAAATGCATCTTGTGTCTCCAAGCTCTTTGACTTTAATCATAATGCCATTGAATTTTCTCTTTGTTCCATGTACTGATCTTGAATTATATATGTAACGGTCACTACATATACATTGAGATCATCAAGAAAGATATTTTCCTGGAGTTATTCTACTGCATGTCTTAAATTTTGGGACATTTTAGATCTGTTTTAATTTGTAGGAAAGCCTGAGGATTCAAGCTTTTCCCAAATTCATACCTACATATTTAATGTGGGGTGCTGGTAGTGAAGTTCTTCATTGTCATCCCCAGAACATGTCTTTAACTTTGAATCTATATAGCCATTTGGTATCTATAAACTTGCATTTTGACACTTCCTCTTTGTATACTCAAAGTTCTTCTCACAGGATTCTGGAAGTCATGATCTGCATTAATTTCTTTATTTTCCTTACAGGGGCTCTGTAGTGAGGGGTTTAAAAAATCCACAAAGAACTTGGGTGTGTAAAGTTCTTGGTGTTCCCCCTTTAGTCTCATAGCTCCAATGAAGGTCGTTCACGTATATTTATTATCCTCATCAACTCCTAATTAATCTCTGCCATGTTCCTCTGAGTTCCTGAGAGGAGAATGAGAAAATTGGGTCAGGTTTAATTCTTTTGCCTTCCTTATAACAGTTACTAGGGGCTTTTTTACCTGGTGTTTTCTTAGTCAAAGTCTTATTTTGGTGAATGTTGTGCATAGACATTTTTGCATGAACTCGGACCAGATCCAGGAGTTTGCCAGTCATGGTGTTCTGAATCTGGTGGGACATTTCCAGATAATTTTTACAAATTCTCTAAGAATCTCAAAGTTTTTACCATTAACCTATTTCCATGTCAGAGAGATCAACGTTGAACTCCAGACACGGAGAGGCTTCCATGGAACTTGTTCAGACTTAATTTAAATGATCATTGAGCTAGAGGGAAAGCAAATGGAGAGGGGAAGAGAGGCTTCTGCAAGCTAGAATGTCTGTTACCATGTTAGCAGCAGCATCATCTAAATCTTCTAATTCTTTATGAGGCAAAATGTATTACATTGTTGGAGTCTTTCAGCATTGTTGTAATGATTTGTAGTGGTGAGAATATGCTGATACTTTCATGTGTCCTGTGTTCTCAGTTGTTTCTCTAAGGCTCCTTTACTCCTGCTTTGTCAGAAACCAGTTCATAGGCTTGTTGATGTTTGCCTTCACATGATAGCACTTCTAAGTCTTGTAATGAGGATGGAGAAAGTCAGAATATTGCATTAAGTGGGCTTTACAGTGCAGCTGTTAAGGGGCAGAAGTTGCTTTAGTAGAAATCTATGCAGAGCCTTGTATGAAGTTATTACATTGCCATTACAGTGTCAAAGCAATCTCTAAGCTACTCCATGGAGACCACATTATTATGTCATGATAGGAGATTATGCCTTTGCACTAAATGGCTTCAGAATAAGTCTACAGAGACCTAATTATAATGCCATTGCTGCTTGAGAGGGTTCTTTCACAGTAAAACTCTTTNGGGGGGGGATAAAGAAAAATCAATTATTACATCAAATTAAACCATACATTCATACTAAATTTACAGTCTACCTAACCTAAATCTGACTTCTTGTAACTAAACTACTTGAATAAGTATCAGCTGTCTTTAAATTCCCACAGCAGATAGATTTTTTTTTAGTTGTGAAAACAGTACTCTACTACAATAATTCTTAACAACCAATTTGATACCACTGTAATAATGATGAGATTTGTTTCTGAGGGGCCACCTCCTGCCAAACTATCTCATGCACACAATATTCCTAAACAGGACTTTTGACTGAAGTGTTAAATGGTCAGTAGCAGTGCAAATTGTAAATTTATGCACGGCTCTAAACGTACAGCTATGACCAAATTAATTTTAATGCATTTTTTTATCTTTATCTAGACAAAGAATAACTTTAATGCTAGGAAAATTAGATTAATATTAATCACAGTCCTCACAAAGTTTTCCCAAGACAGAGGGGAAAACAAAGATGAGATCGATACTTGCAAATGTTTATTTAGAGTGTCCCTCAGACTATGAAGATGTTATTCATTACCTGCTTTATAGATCCACTGTCTCCTTCAAACTGCTATAGAAAATCAATCTTCTGAGTGGGAGAAAAGACACTCTGCTCTATAAATCACAAACACAGACTTTAGTGCTATAAATTTAATTCGGGAACAATGAAAATGAACCAAATATCTCACATTCATTTTAGTTAATAAAGAAAAAGTGTAAACATTTCATAAAGCAGCATGGACTCAGATTAGATTCAGATTAACCTGCACGAAAAAATAAAATCTAGATTTAATCTCCTAAACATGCATATGCAGGCAAATAAACATTTCAATTAATATATATGTAAGTTTAAACGAGTTTCAGTTGATAAAAATCTGCTTCTTATGCGCATAGTTCTCATCTAAGTATTTGTAGAAGTTTTCTGTCTCTTAAGTCTTCATCAGCTAAATGGAGGAAGCTGAAATGAGGTACAATTAGTTCTACAAATTGGAGAGTTGGAGAAAATTGGTTAGAGTTAATAAAGCTGGGGTTTAGAGAACAGTAAAGGGAATATAATACTCATCAAGTGATCAATCAACCTCCGCACATACAGTGCTAATTCTGTCTGTCTAATATATCTATTTTGGTATTTCTAATGTATCTATCACTGGGATATCTAGATACCAAGTGTGAGATTTAGTAAGCCCTGTAAAAGTATAGTAGAAAACTTAAATTCCAAATAAGACAAAAGCTGTTTCCCGTGATGCAGAAATGCAATACAAATTACATAAACCAGAATCCAGTTATTTTCTATTAAACGCACAAAATTTCATCCCTTGGTCAAATACTGAGATACCTATATCCATTGACTTGCAGCAGTCTGGAAAATGAGATGAATGAAATAATCTGTGACCTGCAAAAGCAACTGTTTAGGAGTAGCCAAGTGTGGGTTTTGCAGTTGTAGAGCTCTCCTCAGTGCAAGCTGAGGCTAACACAGGAACATAGTAACCTAGCAGTAAACTCCTGGCTAGTTGGTATTGCACAAACTCACAGTGACACATTAAGGCTAACAGATTAAGGAAGCTGTGATAGTGGGAAAGATCTGGTAAAGATGTTTACGTAAGGGAAGAGGAAAGGTTCTGCTTCCAAAAGTGAAACAGTGTGGAAGGAAGTGTTGGGGCGATGTTCTTCCCTCCTGTGTTTGAAATTAACATAGCTATTGAGTAACAGCAAAATCTTTTGCCATGCGCAGATGTGGAAGTTATTTCACAAAGACAAGGTGAAGTCTAAGGATTTTGTTCAAAGGAATATTGTTGTAATATCACTTAAAACAAACAAATAAATAAAGTGTGGGGCAAATAAATTGGAAACTGACCTTTGGGAATAAATCTGGGAACAATTGAGGAGTTTAGAGAAAGAGTCCCTCCTTTAGGCTGTTTGCAGCAATATATTCAGAGTGCCAGTGAATGAAGATAACCTCAACTTTCATTTAAAATAGTGTTCTAGACAGAGGAAAAAAACCCTTAGAATCACTTGACATCATTTGTGTAGGACAGTACCGTCAAAAGAGTTGAGTTATTAGACATTCACAAGCACAAACATTATTTTTTACAAGAACCTCTCCTCCATCATCTTTTTTCTCTTCCCCCCCAGCTAATTAACTCTAAATGATGTTAAAGAATACAGCATTGTAATAGATATGCTGTCATTTCAGACTCTCTGATCCATGGAAAGAATGAGAAATGTTAGCTTCTTACAGCCCTTTCCCTTTCCCAGATAAATGTTGTGCTGTCCTCACTTATTCATCATTTGACCCACACATCATACTCACAACAAACAGATATTTCAGCTTTGTTGCCAATACACCTGTAAGGGTAGAGCCACACAGATGATCCAAGGGCTGGAACACCTCTGTTAGGCTGAGGGAGCTGGGGTCGTTCAGCCCAGAGAAAAGAATCCAGATAGAGGAGGCTGTGGGGGGCACCTTAGAGCTGCCTTCCAGTACCTGAAGGGATCCTACAGGAAGGCTGCAGAGGGACTTTTCTTAAGGGTGTCTAGAGACAGGACAGGAGGGAATAGTCTGAAGCTGAGGGAGAGGAGCTTTAGACTGGGTTGGATTGTCTCTTTGCAATGCCCACACAGAGGTCTTATCTCCCAAAGCTCTTGCTAACTCAGTTCACACCGTAAAATCACTGATCCGTCACGGTGCAGCTCTGGTGCTTCCAACAGTCAGGACATCTATGGCTAACACAGCAAGCCAGAAAGGGCAGCTTCAGTTATTTAGCCCATTACACTGCCAAAGAGCATAACCAAAGGACAGGCGTAGTAAAAATAGCATTTCTTTGACAATGAGTGGCTTATAAAACACCCTCACCAGCTGCTTGGGTTTTGTAAACATCCAGTAAACACAAACTCAATTGTTCTAACAGAACCAGATCAGGAATGTGGTCATCCTATGCACGCTTTTCTACGCTGTGCTGACTTCACACTGTAAGCTACAAGCTAAATGTTTCAGTCGTCAGAACTTGTTCTTTTCAGAGGCAGGAAGGTTGCCCATGCTTTGCAAAGTGTGCCCTTGCTGGACATCATCCCACCATTTGCCTTCGCCAGCAGTAGAAGCCCTTTGTATTCTGGGAAAATTCCATTATCTACCAAATCACAAATGATGAGCTGGAGAGCTCCTGTTCTTCACTAGAGACATGATAACGGCTGCTCCAATCTTCATTAAGATATGAATCTCTTAAATGAAAGAATTGCTGCCAGGAACCTAAATTTTACCTTATTTAGCACAAGATTACTTATGTTTGATTTTTTTGTTTCCTTATAAAATTGTCTTTTTGCATCTAATAAACTGAATTAAATTGCACTATGAAGATTTTTTTCAAGACCAAAGATTTCATAATGGTTGTACAGAAATATTCTGATCCTTATGGTCTGAAAAAAGCAATCTTACTGAAGCATTTGGAAGGATTTTAGAGGAAAATATTCTAATGATAGAAGTCATTATGCATATAGCTCACATGTAAGTCATGTTAAAGAGGGCTGCAAGGCTGGTGGCTGAGAGCTGGGGAAATGCTGGAATTAAGGTTATTTGTACAAGGCGTTCTGTTCAGAGTTTTTTTCATCCATTACAGTGCATTTAATGTTACACTCAGTGATTTATCAAGCACTTCTTCAATAGTTTAGCTCCTCTATTCATAGACTTAAATTTTAATCTGAATTCTATTCTTTCCTTACTTTTAAGATCTTCATTTTGTTATCTGTTAGGACATGATTTCATTTTAGGTGTGAATGTACTCTAAACAGTTACTTGTTTTAACTGGAAATTACATAAACCAGACTTTGTCCACTAAACATATCATAGGATTGATACCTTCTAAATTCAGGTCAGCTCTTAGAAATCTGAGCTATAAAATGCCTCTTTCTTGCTGCTTTCAATATACAAGAAGATAAACTTTGAAATAATTGCACTTCTGTGAAGTCAAGTTGAGAGTGTTGGGGTTGTTCAGCCTAGAGAAGAGAAGGCTCCGGGAAGAACTTACAGCAACCATCCAATACCTAAAAGGACCTGCTGGAGGGCTGGAGAGGGACTCTGCAAGGGCTTGTAGTGGTGGGACCAAGGCATAATGGCTTCAAACTGATTAGCTGTAAGAAGGAAGTTCTGTGTGAGGGTGCTGAGGCACTGGAACAGGTTGCCCTGAGAAGCTGTGGATGCTCCATCCAAGGAAGTACTCAAGGTCAGGTCAGAGGGAGGTGTCCCTTCTCATGTCAGGTGGGCTGGAACTGGATGATCTTTAGGGTCCCTTCCAACCTAAACCAATCTGTGATAATTAGATTTTGCCCTAGTGTAGCATCCATTCGCTTTTCAAAATGTAGCGAACTTCTGCAAACTGCTTAGTAAAATCTTCTCTGGGGTCAGTGAAGGACATACTGAGCTCATTTCCAAACCTCTTCTAAAACCACTGTCTGCAGGAGCTGCATGTCTGATGTGAACTCTGCCCAACCTCTTCAGAGACTGACAATATTACTTTGGCATTCATAACACTGAGGAAGTCAGCTACAAAATCTCTGGAAAGCCAGAGAGCTTGTTTTCCTTTTTCTTCTTTTTTTTTTCCTTTTTCTTTTCTTTTTAATGTATTATGGAAGGGGTTATTATTTGTTATGTGAGAACATTCCCTACTCCAATAAATGCTATTGGGAGTGCAGAAGCTGTGGAGAGACACAAACCCAGTTATTTGCCAAGGAACTTTTAACTATATTACCCTTGAAATGTTATATATTTTAATGTATGGCTTTTAATACAGAACTCTAACTTTACCCATAAAAGTCTAATTTCTGCCTGATAAACTCCCAAATTAGCTTCAGATAATTGCTTTTTCAGTCTTCTCACATAGATCTGCTGTCAATTTTTTACAGCTCACCCAACCAATTCAGATTATGTCTGGTTTGTCTCAGAAAATAAAAATGAGTGATTAAAGATGCAAAATGTTTCTGTAGCCAAACCTTTACTTTTATTTTGTGTGTTACAAATATTTTGCTTCTGACTTTTGGAAGTTTTTTTTCTATATATAGTGTCTGCAAAAATCATGCTGAAAAGAAAAGGATTGGTTGCAGTATGCTGCACTGTACATTCAATAATCCTTAATGCTTAAGTGTCTGTTAGGCTTTCTGTTCCACAACAACTGCATTGGCTGTGCTAATATATATTTGGTTTCCAAGCAGACTCAGAGATCTACACCGTGAAGAGATCATGGCACAGAATGAGAATTTTCTGATGGAACAGCTTTAAACTGACTGCCAAAAAATCAACTAATCACTATGAAGAATAAAAATTCAGAGTAAGATCATTTCTGATTTAAGAATTATCTGTATTTCTGACCATGACTGATGTGCTTTTACGTACAATATTTCATAAGTTAATGAGACAAAAAGAGTGGGGACTGCTGATTTGCGCTCTGTGTGTACTCAGCATTTGGGTGGCAATGAGCATAGCTAAACACCATGACTAATGTTTCTCTTTCTCTAGGAATAAGAACTGAAATGAGATTGCAGTCCAGTTATCTGGACTATGCAATATGTTTCATGATAGCATTATGTGCCTGCATACAATTACGAGCCAGCATGTGCCCTTGTGGCCAAAAAGGCCATTGGCATCCTGGGGTGTATCATAAGGGCTGTGATTAGGAGGTCAAGAGAGGTTCTTTGTCCCCTCTACTCTCCCCTGGTGAGGCCACATCTGGAATATTGTGTCTAATTCTGGACCACTCAGTTCAAAAGGGACCTCAGAGAACTGCTTGAAAGAGTCCAGCACAGAGTCACAAAGATGCTAAAGGCAGTGGAATAGTTCCCTGTTGAGGACGGGCTGAGGGAGTTGGGGCTCTTGAGCTTGAAGCAGAGGAGTCTGAGGGATGATTTCATTCATGTTTGTTTATAAGGATGTACAGGGCAGTGTCAACAGGATGGGGCCAGACTCTGCTCAGGGATGTTGTTCAGACAGAACAAGGGGCAATGGGGGCAAGCTGGAGCAGAGGAGGTGCCCCAGGAACAGAAGGAAAAATATTTTCACTCGGGATGCTGGAGCCCTGGAGCAGGCTGCCCAGAGAGGTTGTGGAGTCTCCCCTGGAGACATTCAAAACTTTCCTGGATGTGTTCCTGTGTGAGCTACTCTTGCTTATCCTTCTTTGGCAGGGGAGTTGGACTGAATAATATTTCAGGGCGGCTTCCAGCCCCTAACACTCTGTGATACAAAAACTAAAGCCATGTTGATTTTGGGTAACAGCACTCTTCTAGTCTACTTACCGTGATGTATCTTCCTTGATTTATCATTAACAGAACAATGCCTAAACTGTCTTAAGATATAAACTGCATCTGATTCCGAGTTGTCAGCATAGGCTGACGTTTGTGAATACAAAGCAAACAACCCATTAAGTAAGCTCTGAGAGGTTATTGTCCATTCTCATCCATAGGGTTTGTTTCATCAGAGGAGCTGTGTAGGAATGGGGGTTTTGGAGAGAAAGACCTTACATTTTTATTCCAAAGCAGTAGATCATTGCCTGTAGATCTCTCAAGTTCAATTTAGGCACAGTGTGGAGGCATGGTCATAGAAGAGCTGCATCTTTAAGAGTAGCCTCTGAAATGTTTGGTAATTACTTCTTTAATCCTCCTTCTCCTTTTAGCACTGTTTTTTGGTTGCATATCTGCAAATAGACAGCATTATTATAATAAACAGCTCCCAGAGCTCCATGGGGATACTGCTATCCCTTTAGAATGAAATAAATAACCTAAATTTTAATGATATTTTACCAAATGCTATGATGCTTACTCTTGTACATAATGGGCTACCACACTGGGAAAAGTGAGTATAAAAGGAGATAAAAGATATTCCTGGTAGAATTTTCATGGCACAGAATTATTACAGAATGCACATTTTCTAATTCAGCTTCCATTTCTAGCAGATGGCAAATTTTATTCTTTAGAATCGTATTATCCAAGTAGCTAATTAGAATTTTTCAATATTAGAATTATAGAGCCTTAATCATAAAAGCTTTTGGAGTAGCAACTTTTTGTGCTATATATTTGGAATATTATGGCTTGTCCTTACAAGATGTAGGCCAAGCTCCCCTGAAGTTTAAGTGCAATTTGGAGTGACACATATGGGGAATGGTTTCCTCCTAAAGAACACTAAAATGTTTAGTATGTTGTGCCTGTTGGAACTTCACTCCCTTGCTGAGTACAGTTGCCTCTAATTTAAGATCAGAGACTTCTACTGTAAGAGTATTAGAATATTGCTCTTTAGGGTTTTCATGAATAATGAAATATTATCCATTATATGGAAATATTAATTTAGCTGAATAATCTTTAGGATGCTTGGAGTCATTTTCAAACATAATCTGAGATCAAGATGTTCATCTATTCATTGCTTTCAGCTGTGAGGGGAAAAAATAGACAGCAGCATAGATCAGAAAGTCCTCAGTAAATGTGAACACATTCTGAAAGTCTTCTTTAGATGGTCAAAGTGGAAAATACAGAATTATCTTAAGCACTCTAATTATTAAATTAGTAACACTTCTAATGCAAAAATCCTCAATATGAGAAAAAATAATGGATTCAATATGATACTAAATCCCCAAGTAGTAAAAAAAATTTAAAAAAAAAAATTTTAAAAAGTATGAATGCACTGATCTTTCCCTTAGGTAAGAGGCAAAACAGTAAAATGAGATGTTGTGAGTAGCGAGAATGAACACTGTAATCACCTCACTGCATAAATGTGAGACACTTTCATTGTTCTTTTTTGTCTGGTTCTTCTTGGAAAGAAAGGTCAGGTTCTAGAGGCATTTCCCTAAGAACATGCTGGCTGGTGGCATCAAACAGTGAATGGGTAGGAAAAGAAGCAGAATTTTGCAAGCTTCGTTACAGCCATCCTGTAACACTTCCTTCACCTGCCAGCTGCTGACCTTTCTTTACTGTGCCTTGAAGCAGAATAGCTCAGGGACAGAGCACCACAGCTCTCCTCCTCACAGAGACAAAAATAAGCAAAGCAGAAAGCATGCAGTCATTTGCCAGAGCACTGACCACCCCTGGCCAGATTTCTGAGTCTGGCCATGCAAAACTTCTCTGAAAGAAGTATGGAAAATCAACTGTTCTAAACAATAGGCTGAAGAAAAGGCTGTCATGCCAGCTCCAGAGGCACAGCATGACTGGAGTGAGCTGGGTCTGGTCTCACAAGCAGCAAAACAGGATGAGAGGAAATGGCCTCAAGTTGTGCAGGGGAGATTTAGATTGGGCACAAGGAACAATTTCTTCCCCAGAAGGGTTGTC
Source organism: Eubucco bourcierii (assembly GCA_013396675.1). Lineage (NCBI taxonomy): Eukaryota > Metazoa > Chordata > Aves > Piciformes > Ramphastidae > Eubucco > Eubucco bourcierii. Next base: position 743,784 of record VWZE01007602.1, on the reverse strand, counting down.
AAGGCCTGGAACAGCCTTCCAGGGCAGGGGTGCAGCCTTCGTTCCTGCAGAGGTTTAAAAGCTGTGTAGCTGTGCTGCTAAGGGACATGGTTTAGCAGCAGACTTCATAGTGTTAGGTTAATTGTTGGACTTGATTTCAAAGGTGTTTTGCAACCTAAATGATCCTGTGATTCTGTGTCTCTCATTGTTCCCTGGGAGACCTTCTTGCTGCCTTCCTATACCTGAAGGGAGCCTACAGGAAGGCTGCAGAGGGACTTTTCATGAGAGTGTCTAAAGGGGGGACAGGACAAGGGGGAATGGTTTGAAGCTGAAGGAGAGTAGGATTAGACTGTATTTGAGACAGAAGCTCTTCAATATGGGGGTGATGAGACTCTAGAACAGATTTCCCTGGGGGTGTTGAAGGCCAGGTTGGATGAGGTGTTTTGCATCTGAGTCTAGTTGAGAGGTGTCCCTGCCCATGGTGGGGAGGTTGGAGTAGATGAGCTCTGAGGTCTCTTCCAATCTGAGCCATTCTGCGATTCTATGATTCAATATTCTTAAATAAAATAAATCAACTTCATAAATGAATGTTTTATAGCCAGTATGCAACTGGGCGTTTATCAAATAGCTGCAAGAAGCTTCCAAAACCTCAGTCTCTCTATCTAGGAGAATAGGGCTGGTGTGCACATGTGCATGTGTTTCTGTGTCCTAAGCAGACCAGTTTCATGTCAGCCTCTTCCAAGGCCTCTTAAAAAGGCAAATATGACTCTAACAGACTCTTCACTTTTCCCCTCTCCCAGAAAAACAGAGGAGAATAAAAATGCTGGATTTGCCAGGTTTCTGAGATAAAGTACTTGTGTTAGATCCAAGATCAAGATTTAGACAGATTGCAGTCTAATCTTCAGTAAATAAAATGAAATTCTCTGAGGATGCAAATTAAGAGTATTTGTTTGGAGCATAGTCTGTTGCCAACTCAAATGTTTGGGTTTATTTAACAGAAATCTACATGTGTCTGGTCTTTAGCTCAGCAAACTATGGCTGGAAAAGTAGGAAGTACAGAAGTGATAAACGTTGGCTTTTAAGCCACACCAGAAATTGCCGGTACACAAAAATATTATTAAGATATAAGAAAAGACCCAAGATAAATATTCTTGATTAAAACTGCCAAAACCTTTGTAAAAGTAAGAAACTGGGACAGGTCTCAAGAAAATAGGGCGAACCCAAATTTTCCCTTTTTTAATTCCAGGATAAATTTTTTTGGCAGCATCTAACAAAAGTTGAAATGCAACATGAAATCTCTGTGTGGGCAAGAACACCAACTGCCAGATGAAAAGGTTGCACCTACTCAGCCAATTCCACAACTGGAGAACACATGGCTGAATAACTACTTTTAATGGCCCCTGTATTTATTTTGAAAGAGTGTTTAGAAGCAGATTTTTTTTGGCCATGACTCCATTTTTGCAGTGTTTATTTATACACTGAGAACAGTTTCCTAGGCCTCTTCAAGGCTAGTACTTTTCTATTTCAAATTAATTAATCAGTTCTAATTTTACCCCATGCCATTGTTGGTTTTATTGATGGGATAGGAACACTTTGAAACACAGTGACTGAAAATATGATTTAGGAAGCATGGTCTCCAGTCATTAATTCTAACAAACAGTCTGTCAGATATTTATAGAAAGCAAATACATATGGCTATGGATGACTAATTTCAGATTGCAGATTAATAGGAATATTGTGGGGGGAGGACTCAGGAGGGGTTGTCTTTTATTTTGGTTTTTTGTTTTGTGTTTTATTGGGGGTTTTTGGGGGCTGGGTGATTAGTTCTGGATAATCAACACCTACTGGCAATCATCTTGCACAATGAAACCACCCATTTTTCTCCCCCTAATTTATTTTGGCAGCAATTTCTGCCAGAGTTTTGTTTACTTTTTTAAATTAAAATTTAAACACGGTCTTTAATCAGAAATTTTGGCTTTTTGCTTACTCTGAATTAATGTTCATGAAAAACAAACAAACAAACAAAAAGGAACAAGATTCTAATTACAGTTTGACTTATATGTGAGTTTGATCAAAAATTAGGGCCCATAATTTGCCATGCAGCTTTGAGCAAATTCTAGAAGTGAAACTGCTGAAGCAGCTATTGCTGTGATATTGACCCAGGCAGCTCTCAGGACTCTGAAAAACAAATCCGTGATTTGGTTGGTTGTTTTCTGTTTATCATCCTTTAATTTTCTCTTTATCATCCTTTAAAAGAAGCTAAATTCTGCTGTGGCTTTACATTTCCCTTTTTCTAGCAGATAGCTGTCTGGCTTTTCTGTGCATTAACACGCAGATTAAGGCAAATAACTTTTGTTACATACAGTTCCATTTCCAACTTAGAGGTTTCTCCCTTCCTTCTTTTTCCTCCAGTTACTTTCAGGAATCTGAGGGAAGCAATGCTGATATTCCCCAATGTTCTCCCAAGATCAAACTTTCCACCATGAATTTGAGCCTTTTCCTCTTTTACTTTTCTTTCTAACAAAAACAAAACAAAAAAAAACCCCAAAAACAAACAAAAAAAAAAACTAAGACAACTCTGATAACAAGGAATTACTGATACTTCTGCGCTATCTATATACACATAAAGGAGCAAATGATTTTTCAGGAATCTTACTTGTGTGAAATAAAAGGTCAAACAATTGAGACCATGCTTATTTGCTGGAAAAAATATGGATATTTTGATATATGTCTTACAAAATCTGTATTTTAAACTGCTTTTTAGAGTGTCTGTTTCATAGACAGGATTATAAGGCTTCAGCTTCCAGGGGAAAAAAATAGGCAGTGGGATAGGGAGTTTGGAGTTCAGAAATGTTGTGGGTTTAGATGGTAGGAAAGCATATAGAAATCACCACTGATGTCACCACTCAAGCTCACAAGTCACCACTGAACGCTGCGATTGTTCTTACTTAACACTGCTGCTGCCTTTGAAGACAGTGCCTACCATCAGACAGTACAAGGGAAGTGCATGATTTAAAAAACCCAAGTTGTTTAAGAGCTGATGCTGTACTGAGTTCAAATACAAAAAGTAGACTTAAAATATCACTTTGCTGTAATGAGTAGAAATGATGACAGGAGAATAAAGCATAAGAAAATATCCTTGGGGCATAAGTGAGATGATTAGAAATATCATTAAAGCTAAAGCATCTGTTTGAATCCTTTGTGAGCCACCCAGTTCAGCCCCATGCAGACATAACTGAAGGCTCAGTTTACTAATGCAGCAGTTTGAACACTAAATATAACATGCTTTGCATTTAAAGAACACACAGATTAAATATGAGATGCCTGCAGTAGAAGGGAGCCTGCGGTAATGCTGCGCTGTGGATTTCAAGACCAAATGTAAATAGGCAGATGTCCAAAGTCAGCAAATGTTCATTAAAGAAAATTTCACACCAGGCATCTATTTTATACCGCTGAAGTAAAATAAAGAGCAGTTTTTAAAGGTTTGTGGGGAAAATAAAATGTATCGGAGAAGCTCAGCAGAAGGGTGGCAGACCCCATCCTGATCGTGTCAGAACAAAAGACAGAAGGGCTTCTGTATTCACCAGATCCCATCAAACGCCAAGGTGAGGTGGAGGCAGCCTTGTCAGGCAGGAGAACATCTACATCCTACTGGAACAAAATGGAGACTGCATGCACAGCCCCACAAAGAGGGGGAAAAGAAAAAAAAAAAAAAAAAAAAAAAAAGGATGATGAAAATGTGATTTCTGCTCTATGCATGTATGTATTGAACACACGTACCTTTGGGGGTTTGCATCAAAAGCAGGCCAGCAGGTCAAAAGGGGTGATTCTGCCAATCTGCAACAGCTTGACAAAACATGGTTTAGTGCTACAAGCAGACCACCCAGCAGTTCAAGCTTCTGACTCTTCATTACTGTTGAATCTCTTTTGCATGCTGTATGCAATAGCAGAATAAGTGTCGATTGTATTCTTTGCTAGTTCAGAAGTGTGATTGCATGAGTTATAGAAGGTTCCCAGGTGATTTTTCCATTCTAGGCTTCAGTTTGGGCTCCTGCCAGCCTTCTAATAAGAGGAGAGTAAACAACAGTTCCAGAAGCATCATGATGGAAAATCAAAAGGGGTACAAAATTGTTTTCTGATTAGTTTTTACAGTGTTGTGGAGTGTTACAGACCTTCACGCAAATAAAACGCAGCTGACTTTAGGCTAGTTCCTAACTCCGTAAGAGCTGACAAAAACACTCTGGGTAGCATTGCCTGTGCTGTGGAGAGAGAATGAACGTTTCCTAAGCTGTCATTTTTTCGGTCATTAAAACTGACTCGGAAGGAATTGGATGAACAATAGTAATCTTAGTGCTGATAGAGGATATACGAACAAAGAGGAGTGGCATTGCCAGGTGCTGCACCAAACCAGAAATAAACAGTGCTAATAAACTTTGCTGTAAGCAGTGCAGCCACTCTGAAACTTCAAAGCCAGGATCCTGAGGGCTACAATAATGATACCGAAGTGTTGCCAGAGTATTTCTGAGTGTTTCTTTTAAAGGGAACAGATTTTTACCCTTAAGGCCCACTCAAGTTGCAACGATTTTAATTAGTGACACTCTTAGCTTAATGCAACTTATTCTGCACTCACTTTTGAGGAATGTTTGGATCAGCTAACAACTTCCCACAATCAAGGAGATGAAGGTGTAGTTGTAGTTACACTGGTTTAACAGAGCAATTCTCTGAACTCAGACAGGGGGTTCTGATTCTGGGGCAGGCATGATTAAAGTATAGTCTGTATCTTTAAGGAAAGCACAGGTCAAACCAGTTTAGGGTGAAGGGCATTGGTCAGATTTAATTTACTTGGGCAGGTGTGACAGGTTTGGACTTTTTAATCAATGTTCCTGACTGAACCAAGTTTCTCTAAGGGACTTAAGTGAGACCTGTATAGCAATTTTCCCATATCCTTCTGCTTCCCTTCAGTTTTCCAAACCCTTTGCATGATGTAGGGCCATGGATGTGTCAAAATCGCTTTAATTCCCTCGATGCTGTATTTGCAGGTGTGTGCGACACCAAGATCTTTGTTTTGGCCACTTCTTGCCCTATTTTATCTTATTCCACAACTCAGCTTTAAAAATGTAGAAGTGCTAAATTAGACCTTGGGTGAGAAAGGACAACTGTGCTCCCAAAAAATGTAACAAGATGAGTTTGCCTGGGCATTCGTACAACACTGTGATGTGAGCTGCTTCTCGTGCCCTCTGTCACTTACTCTTCTGATCTCTTCAGCTCACCTCAGAAGCCTTGCTAATGCTTCCTATGTTAATGGTGTTTGATAAACTCTCATCCAAAATGTATGACTGTAAACAGATTCTTCAGCATCAGAGGGAGGATCTTCTTGCCCTCCTCTTTCTTTTTCTGAGCTATGGCTTTTGCATCCTAAACCAGCCTGCCTAGGGAGCTGTCATTGCAGGAGCATCACGGGAGGTAATTCCTGATTCACACTCTGGCAAACTTTCACCCACTTAAAGCCGTTCCTATTCTCTGTACCTACAGACTGATTTATTTAACAGTCCTGCCTCCCAAACTGAATAAACATGCATAAACATGTACTCTTCAGGCTAACCCTCATAACTTTCTGGATGAAGAAGAGTTCCTGGACCTCAGTTGCAAGGGCATTAGATGTTACACATCATCAAAGAAACTCTCTTCGACTTTACAAAGCTGAAAACACCACCAGAGTGATAAGCAAGAGTTATGCAGAAGTAGAATTTACCTGTCAATTTTAAGTTAGATTATTCTAGTAGGATTTCAGGACATCACTTGATGTAGCAATGCAATATAATCATCACTTACACAGGCAGAAACATTTTCTTTGTGCCGTTATATAATATTAAAAGCTTATAAATTGCATTTTACCATCCGGACATGAGTGAGTGAAGCAGAAATAGAGGCAGCTATAATCTCAATAGATTTATCTTTTGAATACTGAATATTGAACCTGTCAGGGACTTCAGAGTCTTTGATTTTGTAATGGAATGTTTAGTTTGCTACATTTCAAAGAAACAGAATAATTTCTTTAAGCTTGCATAGAATGATTTCATATAATTATTGTATATGAGACTGTAAAAGAATCTAGGGACATTACTCTGAAGGTCTGTGTGTCTCTGAGATTCTTTTGTTTGCTGGGATACTACAGCACAAAATGTTTGTGGTTGCATTATCATCAAGACTATTGAAACAAATCCCAAGTCACTGTGGTGATTGCGTTCTCTCAGTTGATGATTTACATTTCTGTTGGAGTTTATGTTATAGGTTAGGTATTTTTTCCTTCTAGGTAATTTTTTTTCCACCTATACTCTGCTCTGGTGAAACCTTACCTTCAATACCGCACCCAGTTCTGGTGTCCCCATCACAAGGAGGACACAGAGCTGTTGGGGTGGGTCCAGAGGAGGCCACAAAGATGATCCAAGGGCTGGAGCAGCACTGCCAGGAGAATAGGCCAAAGAAGCTGGGGGTGTTCAGCCTGGAGAAGAGCAGGCTCCAGGGAGACCTTAGAGCTGCATACCAGTGCCTGCAGGAAGGCTGCAGAAGGACTTTTCATGACAGTGTCTAGAGACAGGATAAGGGACAATGGTTTGAAGCTGAGGAAGAGTAGGGATAGACTGGAGCTGAGAAGGAACTTCAGCTGGAGAGTGGTGAGACCCTGGAACAGGCTGCCCAGGGAGGCTGTGTGTGTCTCCTTTCTGGGGGTGTCCAAGGCCAGGCTGCATGAGGTCTTGAGCAGATGAGTCTAGTTGAGAGGTGTCCCTGCTCATGGCAGGGAGTTTGGAGATGACCTCTGAATTCCCTTGCATTCTAAGCTGTTCTAGGATTCTGTAGTACCTTCAAAATTATACTTTAGGTGTATGAGGCATTCTGAGAGGAGAAAAAAGCAGCTCCTTTAATCTGGAGAGGTTACAAATCAGGTTTGTGTTTGTAAGCTGTATTTTAAGTCGGATTAGTTTTCAGAGAGAGGAACATAAAGAGAAGATGCTTTGAAGTGTTTGCTTGTGGTCCTTGTCGTTAACCAGATATGTGTCTTACTGTCACTATGTTGATTAAAGCAAAGCTCAGCCAATGTCACTGCTGTCTCTGTGGTCCATGTTAAACAGACAGCTTTAAGATGCATGCACTCAATTGTCAGTGGTATTAGCATCCCCCAGTTCTCAGCTTCAGAGGACTAAAGCTTGACAGCACAGAGTTTCTGAGTATATCTGCTTTGATAGCAGACAGTACCAGCAACCTGTGCTGTGCCAAGCCTGATAATGCCCAGAAAGTCCACGCTGTGGAGAGCTACAAAAGAGCTCTGTGCCTGCGTAAACCCAAGCCGATTGAGGTAGGTACCTCTGAGAACCTCTTCAGGTCAGAGTTCACAAGAGTTTGGATTAATCAAATTCTTAGGATTTTGTTCTTATATGTGTACACTGGGTTTGGATCAGAACTGAAACAGGACTCATGGATTTTGAAATAGATTCCTCCATCTTCTCTAAATGGAAAGTGAAGTCTCTGCACTGATACCTGAGGAGTTTTGATCTTTTACTTTTTCAAGCGGCATAACCATTCCATTTGTGACCTACATACTACACTCATGCCAGTCCTCTCTCATTTTCTCTATAATGCTTATAAAATAATCTCAGGAGGATATGGGAGCAAGACATTTAAAAGAGTTCATGTACAATTATTACTTTTTTAATTAAAATAGTTTGCATGTGTATATTTACTAATACGATTAAAGTAAAAATAAAAACCCCTCTTTTAATCACTACAGTGTGACTCCACAGACCTTTTCTGTATTATAATAATTGGATGAAGTCCATAAAGCTCAGAAATTACTCATATTCCTTCCAGAGAAAGAGGTATTTTAGTTTTGGTTAAAAGGCAAACAATCTGAGAGAGGAATTTTGTTCCTAGCTCACACCAGTATGAGCTGATTAAACAAAAATAAGCATAATAAATCCACATTAATGACAGCTATATCCTCTTTCTAGTGCTGTAGAAGTCCATGTGGAGGCTACAGCCAGCTACAAGAATCATGGAATCACAGAATGGCTCAGGTTGGAAGAGACCTTACACATCATCTGTCTACTCCTACTGCCCTGGACANTTGGATCATCTTTGTGGCCTCCTCTGGACTGACTCCAACAGCTCTGAGTCCTCCTTGTGATGGGGACAGCAGTACTGTACCTGTTTATTCCATCCAGCTCATATGTCACACAAACTGTTAGCAGCTATTGAAAATCCATTACTTTTTGGCCAGACATGAACGTAACAGACTTTGAAGTAGCTCACAAATTTAAGCTATTTTTTCTTTCTTACAGTGCAAATTGCAGTCAGAGATTCTTAGTCACTAAAGACCATGTGTNAAGTCCTTCTGCAGCCTTCCTGCAGGATCCCTTCAGGCATTGACAGGCAGCTCTAAGGTCATTAGAAAATTAGAAAGGTCATTAGAAAATTTATGTTATCATGGAACACTGCTGGAATGTTTAATAATTCCTGACCAAATTGTTACAAATTCAGGATTCAGCCCAGCCAGGTTTACGGTTTCTATTTTAGAGGGAGAGAACAAGTTGATATTTGGCATCTCTCATGTCACACCTGCCTGGTTTTCAGCACGTTAAGTCCCTAGTAACCTCAAAGGGACCAAAGCCACTCTCACCATGTCCAGCCATTTAGCCACGTTTCAGCAGGACTTCAGCACTACACTTCCATGCTGCGGAGTTTAAAGCTGCGGTTTTGCTTTTGTTTTGGCAAACACACACTCGAAAGAAAGAAACACCTCAGGGGCACCCCTGGCCCAGTGTGTGTCACGTTGCATGCTCTCAGCCCACACTGGCATGGCTGCAGCCTGCTGCCACTAAATCCCTAAAATGTATGCCCAACAGTGCTCATGCATCAACCAAGTGAGCAGAGGTAGATAAATGAATTGGGTGCTCGTGGGTAAATGCAGTAAATCCTGCCATCTCTGCCCAATACACAGAGCTAAAGCAGCAGAGTGATTTCCAAGTGCTTATTAATTAAATGGGCCTGTGGACTAGATATATATGGAGGAAGAAAAGTAAAATATGCAGCACCACAAAGATGTAAAAAAAAGGTTTGACCTGATAGGTGTTGCCTTTGAAATATTTATGAATGAATGGCATCATAGCTAATCCCTGAAATGGCCTGGGCAGATGGTTTGTGAGGCTAGCATATAATACATTTACAAGGAAAATAGCTCCATGGACATTTAATAATGTCTTGCAATACTATTTCTTTGGTAATGCAAATATTATTACAATCTTGGCAACTCTTATTAGAGATAATTCTTGATTTGAGAGATTTATTCTGGGTGAATTCTCTTCCTGGTAATTGTTCCATATATCCTGTATGAACTTAAATGTCATGTTTCTCAACTCAGAGAATGGCTATTGACATATTCACTTTAAAGCCTTCAGAACCTTTGGATTTTAAGAAAATTCTTTCTAAATGTTGTGTTTTATACCTTAAGACATGCTGTCAGAAGCAGTGAAATCTCTTCTGCTGCTAACTAAGAGTATCACAAAGACCTGCAAGCATAATTCAAGTTAGAAAATGTACTAAAGCTGGTTGGATACTGAAATAAGTCCTGAGCAAACATAGAATCATAGAATGGTAAGGTTGGAAGGAATCTCAAAGATCATCTAGTTCCAACCCCCTGCCATAGGCAGGGACACCTCCCACTAGCACAGGTTGCTCAAGGCCTCCTCCAACCTGGCCTTGAACACCTCCAGGGAGGGAGCAGCCACAACCTCCCTGGGCAACCTGTGCCAGTGTCTCACCACCCTCACTGCAAACAACTTCCTCCTAACATCCAGTTTCAATCTCCCCTCTGCCAGTTCAAACCCATTGCCTCTTGTCCTGTCATTGCCAGACCTTGTCAATAGACCCTCCCCAGCCTTCCTGTAGGCCCCCTTCAGATACTGGAAGGCTACTCCAAGCTCTCCTGGAAGCCTTCTCTTCTCCAGGCTGCAGAGCCCCAACTCTCTCAGCCTGTCCTCACAGCAGAGCTGCTGAAGCCCTCTGAGCATCTTTGTGGCCCTCCTCTGGACTGCCTCCAACACTTCCATGTCCTTCCTGTGCTGGGTGCTCCAGAACTGCACACAGTACTCCAGGTGGGGTCTGAGGAGAGCAGAGCAAAGGGGCACAATCCCCTCCCTTGCCCTGCTGCCCACACTGCTCTTGCTGCAGCCCAGCACACAGTTGCTGTCTGGGTTGCACTCACACTGCAGGTTCATGCTGAGCTTTTCATCAACCCAGAACCCCAGGGCCTGTTCCTCAGGGCTGCTCTCAGCCATTCACCACCCAGCTTGTATTTATGCTTGGTTCATGATTCATTGCAAATCTGTTAGTATGGGACCTTCACATCTATGACTTTGGTTTCCCAGGAAGAAATGAGCACCAAAACATGTGAATATGTCTTACTACTCCAAACTGACTATCCCCTTCCGTAGTTTCCCAGTGATAGAATTTTTTAATGAGTTAAACTTTTTCCTGAAGCTGCATGTGTTAACAATCACAGAATCATAGAGTGCCTTAGATTGGAAGGGGCCTCAGAGATCAGCTCCTCCAACCTCCTTGCTATGGGCAGGGATGCTTCTCAGCTAGACTCAGGTCTAGCTCAAGGCCTCATCCATCCTGGCTTTCAACATCCCCAGGGAGAAGGCATCCACAACCTCCCTGGGCAGTCTGTTCCAGAGTCTCCACCAACCTCCTACTGAGGAATTTCTTCCTAAAATCCAGCCTAACTCTGCTCTGCCTCAGCTTCAAGCTATTCCCCCTTGTCCTGGTGCTAGATATCCTCAGGAAAAGTCCCTCTGCAGTCTTCCTGCAGCATCCCTTCAGGTACTGGAAGGCAACTCCTCAGTCTTCTCCAGGCTACACAACCCCAGCCCCCTCAGCCTATCCTCATAGCAGAGATTCCAGGCCTTGAATCATCTAAATGCTCTCTAAGAACCCCCCTGAAGGAGTGACAGGCTTACACTTCACCTATCCTATCTGTTCAGCTCTGTGTCACCCTTTGTGTAAATACAACTGCATCAGTTCCTCCAGGCAACATCAGCTTTGCCTGTGTTTTCCAGTAAAGCCAAAGGTGTATATTAGAGACCCTAATAATGGTGTCAAATCTACAGAAATTGAATTTTAACTCAGAGTTATGATGGAATAGAGTAAGACAATTCACCTCCATGAATTCAATTCACCTCCATGAATTCCTATTTGCTTAACTGCATTGTGGTTCCTGTAGAATTCAGGCTGCAACCACCACTGCTGCTGCCTGTAGATAGCATTGTGTTCAGGTTTGCCTTATGCTCTCTGTAAGGCTTCTGTAGTATTATTAAAAAATGAAATGTAAATGTTTATAATCCCTGAAAGGTAATATATTTCCTTCCTTCTAGCCTGGTCTTTGCTTTCCTTTGCCTGCTCTAAAAGATGAATCCTCTTCTATTCATCTTTTAGTACCCTTTTAGCAGCTCTCTGGACACTTAAAGACTCTAATTCTCTTTTCATTGTCATCATGCACTCAATGAAAATAGGAGTATTTGTAGCAGTATTGCACACTGGAAGTGTTTCTGTAAACCTGGCATTGGGTTCCAGCAACTCCCAGCTTGCTATAGCTACACAACTTTCAACTAGGCTGAATTTAGCTGTGTCAGTGCAAAATAAGAACCATGTGCCAGCAGTGGGTGCGAAGCAGAGCTGGCTTTGTGTCCTGCTAACACAATGCTCTTTACCAAAGCAGGGCCTTGCATTTGGACATGTAAAGAAAATAAATCAGGAAAGAGCTGTTACTGCCCTGGCAGCTGCTAGAAACATTGTGAAAAGTCACCAGACGTTCATTCCCAAGCCAGCATTTGTAATTAGTGTTTCCAGACAGCAACATCGATTGAAATCCCTTTTTTTTTTTTTTTTTTTTCAGATCTGATGCCATCCCAATTCTCAACACTTGAATAAGAAGGAATTGGATCCACAGGTAAGGTCAGTTCTGTGGTTGCATCATTTTAATGTATGACCCCCTTAAAGTGTCCAGTCAGAAATATCTAGCCTGGGTAAGTGCTAACAAAGGTGTTTTTTCCTCATTCAAGTAATCATGACTGAAATTCAGTGAATAAAGTAATACCCTCTTTATGAAACCACATAAATATAGTATCACACAGCTGAATGCTTTTATAGAAAGCATATATTTAACATAAGAACATTTTTAAAACTCTATTTTTGGGGGACAGTCAAATAACTCTGCAGAGAAGGATATCATGACAAGATCATTGTCTTTCTCCTCCAACAACATTTTGAACTTCAGCATTAAAATGACCATATTAAATGTTTGTTACAGAACTTCTTCTTGTATAACTAATTTCATAAGTACATTGTTATTAAAGAAAAATTCAATGAAAATCTGTGAGGGTTATTCCATGATCCCAGCAGTGGAGCATTGTTAGTGCTGTGTGTTATGTTGATGTTTAAAACCACTGAAGATGAAGCCTTACCCTGAGCTGCAGGATGGAGGCAGAGTTAGTTGTATTGTCTGAACGTGAGGCCAATGCCATCACTGTTCACTGACAGCTCAGCTGGAAAGGAACACATCACCTCCAGCACCTGCTGGCAGTTAGCCAAGTTCCTCAGCAAGTTCCTCTTCTGCATTTTGGTGCTGCCATCAGGGAGTATGAGAAGGAGGGAAATTCTCTGTCACAGAGCTAACCGTATTGGAGAGTCCTTTTGCTGCATTGGGTCAGACAAAGCACCCATTCACGAGAGAGACTAAGCAATGGAAGGCTGGGACAGAGTAATTGCTTCCAGCAGCAACTATGCACATAGGCTTTTCAAGAAGCAGGCTGATGTTTGTGTTCAAGGGCGGTAAGGAACAAGGAAGAAAACATGTATGCGTTAGGAGAAGAATAAGAGCCTCTGCAGTGCTCTTCCTGAAAGGAAGATTTGTGAATGCAGGCAAAAGTAGAAGCGAAAAAAGGAAAGGTATTGATAGGAAAGGAAACGAAAATTAATTAACAGTGTCAATACCTGTCCCTCATTTATTTAACAGGAGGGGGATTGTGGTTCTCTGCAGTGCCCTACATTATAGAAAGTCAGGTTAGTCTCAGGGATTCAGTGACAAAGCTGACTTGAGGCATGTGCCAGCCCATTCTAGTTGAGTATTCAGCCTGCCTTCTACAAACTGTCAACCAGATCTTGAATGGGATTCAGGAAAAAAAACCAAAACAAACAGGTTTGGTTATGTTTGCATTTCAGTCCAGTTTATGTTCAGGACCCAGCTCATACTGCTGCTCCAGGGACATCTAATGGTGAAAAGTGTCATGTGGGGGCCAGAACAAATGCCATATGAGGCATCAGAAAGTCATTAAAAGCTGAATCCTTTGGCTCTGTGTACTAGCCATGTGAAAAGCATATCTTAGCACACGGCAGTTATATACTTTAATTCACACTGGAATGAGGTGATGAGAGCATGGCTCACATCCTGCCCATAATTTGCACTTGCTCGGTTCCCAGTGGGTTCAGGAGGAGCTTATTTTTTCTTCCCATGGGTAGAAGAGAGGCACCAGGGTTAGAAATACAGATTGGTTTACAAATGTGCTTGTGTAATCCATACAGATTGTTAGAAAACTATTTGAAAGAAAGATGGTTTGTGTCAGGCTGGCAGAGATGAGGTTTATCTTTGTAATCCCCAAACTAGATTAGCTGTGTGCCAGCAAATGGCTTTTCCCTTTTTCTGTAAAATTTAAATAGAAGTGTTAACATTGCTTCGGCTCCTGGAAAATCATTTCAGATCTGAAATGCTGTTGTGTAAATTAATAGCACAGTTCACTAAAGGAATGTATTTTAAAATCATATGGAAGTCAACAACTTGTAACATATTTTCTTCTAGCACATACGTGTCACATTAGCTGAACAGATTTTAACAAGTGTGTCCTCATTCCTTCAGGAACTAAGGATATAGTTGCTAGTTTCTCAAAGCAAATCAGGCACCCAGCTCCCCTTAAAAACAGAAACAAGTAATAGAAGATTTTCTGTTCTCCAAGATTTGAATGAACTTGAAAATGCCATCTGGTTCTTAAAGAAAAAGCAAACATTTTAGTTGCTGCACGCTTTGTGTTTATCCACCTGCCTCGCCCTGGGAGTTTTCTTTCCAAAACAGACATTAATTGTTTCCTGTGGTCTTGAAAGTGTCTGAACTCTGGTTCCAGAATACACTTCATCTTTCAGGGAAAAAGAATCTTTAATTGCAGTCCTATGTCAACAACTTCACCTTTTATTTTAAGATTAGCATAATGTGGGGGATTGGAAAACACGCAGCTCAGCTGCACTGAGTTAGCTGTGGGGTCTGTGTTTAACTGTATGCATGCAAAGTGGGAGGGGTAAATTACTGAAATAGAGGTGAGGGTTTAAAAGATGAGAGCAGGAAACTACAGAACAGACTGTGTACAGCAGCATGAGGCAGTGCCTGGCTGGTTCTGACACCAGGCACCTCAAACAGGGGAGGGAAGGAGAGGACAGTGCTTTGGAGAAGTTTGCTGTGGCCCTAAACAGCTGTGAAGACAACAGCACCACACTCTTTAAGCTCCAGGATGTATGGAGTGATTTTTAACAGCATGAAAGATTCAGAAAATACTTAGGAAGGCAAAAGTAACACCCACCTGTTCGACCACCTGAGCTGACACACTAAAAGAGCTGTTAGTGACTGCTAGAGAACAGGCAGAGAACACAAAAATATACAGAAAAACCTTTTCATAATCTTTTAGAAGTATGAACTATATTTGACAGAAACAACACAGTTATCATTCTACCTGTTGTAACTGCCGCTTTAGTCAGCTCATGTTGCACCCCTTTGGTGTGGGAATTTCTGCCCTAGATTGACTCTGTAGCTGTCAAAACCCAACAATTCCTAACTAGGTGAAAAAAAAACAACTCCTGCAGCCATCCTTGTGCAGTTTTCCTCTCCTATTATATAGGTAAGAAATAATTTGTTATTACAAACAAACAAGTTTCTTATTACAAACATAGATAAAGATTTCGGGCATCATTTTACAGTACAGGTTAAAGTAATATTTCTCTTTATTTTCTGACCAGAGCAGAAGGTTCCTTACTAGATGTGATGAACCTTGACTTCTATCTGACTAAAACAACGATTTTAGAGCACTTGCAAGGACAAAGGAAACATCAGCTTCTCATGTCTGTGGGTACTTCCTGAGGGAAGAAAACAAACAGGTAAGATGCTGACTGTAAAATTAGAAAGCTTCCTATAGCCTGTAACTCTGAAGTTCACAATCATTCCATTCTCCTAGTCAAGATCACAATAAATTGTGTTTTATCTTACTCCATAGCCGTACTGCCTCCCAGAGCTGTATTATCTGTCAGTTTAATAAGGGTGCTTTGCATCTCTCACCCATGATGCTAGTACCAAATAGTGAACTGGCATTCCTAGGAAAGACAGAGATGAACTGCTTTTTATTCAGCTTTTTAGGCTGACACAGAAGGTAAACTTCATCTAGATAAACTTTTTCCTGTTCACTCAGGAGCGTTTCATGCGGGACTAAAACAGTAAGGTCATGATGAATTATAGAGTCTGGTCCTTGCTTATCCCCAAGACTTGTCACTGCACTGCAATTAAAGAGAAATAATAAAATAAATAGTTTGATGGGCTTGAAATTATTCATTCTGGAAAAAGCATACTGGCTCTTATTTATTTTCTTGGCATCATCTAGATGTCTTATAAATGGATGCTGTTCCTATTCCAGAAGCTGAGCTCAAACAAGTGGGTCTATATTTAGAGCTTAGATTTTTGTCTTTTGAAAATCTGTTTCCTCTTTCATCTACCTTCTAAACTGCTTAAATGCTGTAAAGAGCATTTCATCAGGCTATATTTATATTCATCACGCACAAACCTTGTGCTGGAGCAAAACTGAGCATGAAGGAAAAGAACAAATTAACTGTTGGATTCAAGCACTTACAAAACCTGGCTATGAATAAATGACGACACTGAAGCTAATGGTTTGTTTTCTACCAAAAGAATATTATCCTCCTATTAGAAACAAATCTCTGTAATTGGCCAGTCAGATGAGAGAGTAAGCTGCTCATTTTTTTCCTAATAAAATACTTATGAATCTGTAATGTTTTTTTACATTTCTTCTGCTCTCACTGTATGCTCATAAAGTGCACAAATCACCACCTCAAATATATTTTATTAGGCATAGGAGCAATTTGCTTTATAGCTCATTTGGAATAATGCTTTAGGAAAATTAAGTACCTTAAAAGTAGTCTTTGTACATCGTCTGCTCTGAAACAGGCATCCTAGAATAACTTTTTAGCAGATCCACATTTTAGGTCTTGGTAAGAAAATTAAGACCTGATTGTTCCAAGTTACCAAAACCAAAACTGTCCAACCACATTTCATGTCTTCCTGTAACACATGGGGTTTTTTAATAGGGAAATGAATGTTTCATTGGATTTATTCACATGCAAGATGAAATAAATGTGGTTTAAAACATGTGTAATTACCCTGAATTATCAATTTAGAAGGAATTTATCTGTCACCCACTTTAATCTTTAAAATAAACATAGGACTTAATGGTATTTTATAGAATCACATTCATCTTTTAAAGTGCAGTATCAGAATATGTATCAGGTAAACAGGAGGATAAAAATGCACAGCTGAGGAAAGGTCATACAGGCTAAAACAGAGACATAAAAGAATATATAGAGTGAATGTTAACACTGCAGGTGGAAGGTACCTGGGGCTTTTTTTGGCAGTACATACAAATGAGTCTGATGTCCAGAAACTGAATAAATGTGCAGTCCTCAGTGAGTATATACAACAGCACTTTGTTTATCATCCATTTTTAAATCATGCAGATTTTAGTGGCTTCCACAACTGTACCTGAATGACAGCTCTCCTAACGTTCCCTAACTAGCAGCTTAGGTAAACTGCAGTGTCGTTTCTGTATGCTTCTGACCAGCTGCTTCTCTGAACAGTATGGACAAACTGGCTTAGCAGCTGTTGGCCCATCATTGCAGATGTATTGCCTTGAGAAAATCACAGTCACAGAAGGTTAGGGTTTGAAAGGCACCTCCAGAGATCATTGAGTCCAACCCCACTGCCAAAGCAGGATCACCCAGGGCAGGTCACACAGGAACACAGTGTCCAAGTAGGTTTTGAAAGTCTCCAGAGAAGGAGACTCCACATCCTCTCTGGGCAGCCTGTTCCACAGCTCTGACACCCTCACCATACAGAAGTGTCTCCTCATGTTGAGGTGGAACCTTCTAAGTTCCAGCTTGTACCTGTTGTTCCTTGTGCCATCACTGGGCACCACTGAAAAGAGCCTGGCACCTTCATCCTGACACCCACCCTTTTGCAGCCACTGATCAGATCCCCTCTCAGCCTTCTCCAAACTAAGCAGCCCCAGGGCTCTCAGTCTCTCTTCACAGCAGAGATGTCCCAGTCCTGTCTTAAAACATCCTTGTAGCCTCTGTTGGACTCTTTTGCTCTTTTATATCATTTTTGATGGGGGAAGAGAGGAGGGATTTTAGTACAATGTTATGTTGTTATGTTGATCACAGCAGCTTTTTTATTTCCATCACTATTCATGATGAAATTTTTAAGATACATTCAATTTTAAGTATATGCATAATTAGCAGGCACTCAAAATTAAATATATGCCAAAGTACATTCCTGGAGCTGGGCCTGCTGACCTGCCCTTTCCCAATGAAAGCCACTGGTACCATAAGCCATTTGTGTGTGATACTGCAGGATATAGCTTTTAACATCCAACTATTAAAAAAAAATAAATTCTAGCCTAGTCCTGCTCATAAAAAAAAAGACAGTTATTACCAGGGCTATATTTATTCCCTGACCAAAAACCTACTTTATCACTCTGATGATGATGTACAGCTTTGGACACCCCTTCCCTAACATTTTTAATCAAAATATCTTCCAGTAAGTCAGCTGATGTTTCTTCCAGGTCTAAATCACTGAGCTGCCCTTAGTATTAAGGATGAAATGTCCTCTCGACTTTCATTATTTTCAAAATTATATTGAAAACCAAACTATAAATATTGTTCCATTCTGGAAAATTTCAATGTCAAGCTGTTGAGGACATTTACATTATTGTTTTGTGTTAAGGAGCTGCTTCTTGTGTCACATTTAAGCATTAATCTTAAACCATTCCACTGTCTCCTGGGTTCTTTGCCTACAAAGCTATCTAGAGTATTTCAGGAAGCATGCTTGCCCTTGGCACACACTACAGGTCACAGACTGACTTCCTCCACCCCCAACTCTCAAACCAATGTTTCTGTATTGTGAGAAGTCAAGCTATGTGGAAGCCGTGTCTTCCACTTCACAAAGCAACATGCCATCAGTCACCAAAGCATGGGGTTTCTTTTTGCACTGCTCTCTGCTGGTGTTTGTAAGTTCAGTTTACAAAGCCTTGACACTCAGAACTCTTTCACTAGATGTCTGTGCCTTACAGGGATGTCTTCAGTTCCTGCTGGTGAGATAGACCTTTGCTGCATTCCTTGCTCACATTATATGTGAGGCATACCATGGAACACCAGAGCCTCAGATTCCAGCAGAAAATATTTGCATAGTATAGAATCATTCACTCATGGTATCTTTCAGGTTGAAAATCATCTTTAAGACCATCAAGCCCAGCTGTTAACCCAGCACAACCAAGTTCCGTATGCTAGGCAGCAAGTGAAATGACTTCAAACTGCATCTTGGAAAACATGGGAAATGCACAGATTTCCTTCTATAGTACAGGTGTTTTGTTCCCTCTTGATCTTGCTGGACCCTTTACCTTCACTTGTTTCTTTTTAGGAAGCTCATCTTAAAACTTCCTTTTCCCTTTTCCTTCTGACTAGCAGTCTTTCTGAAGGGTTTTGGGATACACACAGCTGGTGTAGAAAAGCAGCTTGCTGTTGTAGCTTTACATTGCTTTCTGCTACAGCATAAAGGAACTTTGGCTACTTGCCTTAAAACACTCCTGAGAGTGGTGTTTCTGATGACTTCAGCAGGTTTCTGCCACTGCTCTGGGACTCACATGAGTAAGTTAAAGGATATAAAGCATTTGCAAAGAGAATGCATTAGAAACTGGCACCGTTAATCAGCAGTTATGAAAATGTAATTTTAATTGCTTCTACTGATCACTGGCACCAAAAAAGAAAGAGTTCTACCAAACAGGTAGTGGGCAGTCCTCATCTGTACTGCAGCAATAAATACTCATCCTTCTGATAAGATGCCTTGTGAAATGCTGTATAAGCATTTTATTCTGATGTATACAAGGGAACCGAGGAAATGTAGGACTCAGGCTGTTGGAGGAAATTAGATGTCAAACATTTTGACAGTAACCTAGGCAGACAGCTAGAGAATAGCCTCTGTATACAGGTGACACCTGAGAACTGATATGTAGTTGCAGGGGGTGCTCAGAGAATGCATTGCTTTTTGTCTAGAAAACTCCAGATGTCAGCACCCGTCTGGTAGCTACTCCTGATGGGTTAGCAGGAGTCAGTCCTCATCTCCAAAGTCCATTAATCACATTTCAGGGGGCCAATTTCCTACAGCCCAACCCCATTTCTTCCAGGGATTCCAGACAGATTTAATTCTTCCCCTCAATGCATTAACCTGAAGGAGCAGCCTACTTAATTAAAACAGATATTGTTTCACTTCCTTTAAGTATGCAAATGTCTTTATTAGACTAGGTGTCGTGTGCTCTGCTTGCCTGCTTAATTAATTTCAACCTCAGCTTAATTTGCCTCGATGGGGATAAAACTCTTCCACTTGCTTTTGGTGACTTACCTCAATACATCAGCTGCAAGTGCCTTGGTTTTGTAGCTCTTTTACAGTAGGTGTGAAGCAAAAGCATAAAGCAAGTCCCAGGTTTACTTAGGGCTTTTGTGTTCTTGCAGGAAAGCTATGAAAACATTTTCTGCTGAAGCTTTTTAGTAAGTGTGATAAGGAGATTTGACCTTCCTACCCTAGACTTCTTGTCTGAACCTCTTGGATACTCTGTATCATCTTTGGTGGGCCACAGAAGAGTTTTTATCTTCATACCATCACTGTTGGAGAGATAACCCAGAGGAGCCCCTTGTCTCGTGGCATTTCCATGCATGCAGTGCAGTTCTGTTAGTATTAGGGTTGTGTTCTGGAGATTTAAATCATGGAGCAAGATGTCCATTGCAGTGTCTCGGCTCTCCATTCTCAACAGATATTCCACATGTAATACGGGCTGTGAAATGCAGGATGCTGCACATTAGAGAAGGGATTTAAGACAGTATCCTAAAAGCTAAGCAAACCTCTTCTTTCACGTGTTGTCCTTTTCTTGCCCATAGTAACAACTTTGAAGACAGCCTTCTCCCTTAGCAAGCTTCTGAGAAGGGCACAGCTGTCAGAAAAGGAGACCAAAGCAATAAAGGGAGTTGGGGAAGTAAGACAAGAAATTTCTGCAGATGGAGGCTGGGGTGGCCAAGTGTATGGAAAACAGCAGAGCTCTCAGATATCATCATCGTGCTTCT
Source organism: Eubucco bourcierii (assembly GCA_013396675.1). Lineage (NCBI taxonomy): Eukaryota > Metazoa > Chordata > Aves > Piciformes > Ramphastidae > Eubucco > Eubucco bourcierii. The sequence goes on along the minus strand of VWZE01007602.1, from coordinate 723,258 downwards.
ATGCATAATGAAGCCTTGTTTAGATCTAGTTTGCAGAGCAATCATGCTCATATTGCTGGCTGTATAAATTATCCACATAGCTATACACCAAACCCAGCACTAACTACTAGTGCTTAAGATGATGTTTTATTGCCCTGCATTATGACAAACATACAAAACCCTGTCAGTTTTCCAGATGCACCTGATGTTAATCAGAAAGTATATACAGAAACATTAATTGTGCTCTATTAATCTTAATATTAATCATATATATCTTTATGCAGTTATGAAGAAAAGGTCTCACTTGATACAGGAGAGAGATAATTTAAGAGCAGTGAGTCTCTCCTCAAACACTCCAATTCTGTCAATATTTTTGTCTGAAAAATTCTTTGATCTTCCTGTGAAGAAATCTGCAATACAACTGCAAATAAGTTGGTATAATTTTGGGGAGGGGTGGTGACAAAATGCTGTGTTTCAGGAAATATAAAAATAGAAATGAAACTTTTATATATGTGGATTTACTGCCTTTAGAGGTGTATGTAATGGGATGGGAGAGACCAAACTAAGTAGAATTTTGCTTCCACTTTTTGTAAGCAAAATATAAGTAAGAGGTAAATGTTAGAGGAAACTGTTAGAGTATAAACTTTGATAGCAGTCTGTGAGCTCTGTCAGTCCCTCAACTGGATAGCATCATCCTATTAGTGGGCTTGGGTTTCAAGCACATATTATAGACCTACTGGAAACAAAAGCCAAGAAGTTTCAGTCCCATTTATTTTAATCTTCATTGTAAAGGGATTTACACTAATGGAACACAATTACATTAGCCTACAAGGTTTAGAAGAGAACTGATGTATAATTCCATTCTATATCATTTGTAGTTGTCTAACTAATTAGCAATTCTAAATAATTCCCTCTGGATTAAGAGCTTAGATAGCATTCAGAACATAAATCTTTCCACATAACATTTATATTATTCAGACTGAAAAACCTACTTTGATTTTAGCCTTGACTGACTTGGAACCTAGGGCACTGAACCAATGATTATAAATCATCTATTTCTATCCAACTTTTACTCCAGCCACATGTCATTTATACAAAACATTTCATATTCAGTTCGACTTTAACTTAGTCCTAATTATCTTAAGAGGGACGGGGTTTAAAATAAAATTACTTTCAAATAGATAAATGAAATTTGGGTTTGCTACTATGATATAAGAGATCTTCAATGCTCTATGAAGATATAGTAAGGAAGCTTAGGTGTATGTGTGGTGATTCTAGGCACAAGACTCTTCTGTATACTGTCTGCTTGACTCCAAGGTTTAATTTTCATTGCACATAGTCCTTCTGAAGGATATTGCATTATTTATGCAGCCACACAGGAGTTTCATAAGGTTATGTAGGTGAAACCCTATCACTATTTGGAAAATAAAGGAACTAAATGATAGTCCATCTGCTGTTTAGTGAAGAACCTCCAGCTGTAGAAAGTTGTTGCCAAGGCCTTTCTTTACAAAAAGGCAAAGGACTCAGAACAAAACTGCAATGTACACTTCTAGTACTCTTTGCACTAGCTCCGGAGATGTGCTTACAAAGCCTGACCTTGGTATTGGAGTTGTTGAGTCCTTTCAGTTCATCACTGTAGAAACCACACCTTCTGCAAGTGCTGTAAAGTGAGGCAGTGGGGGGACATCAAAAGGTACCTGCAGCGCTGCAGGGCAGGGAATGACAGTAGTGCAGCCTCACTTTTTGTTTGCACTCACCCTGCTAAAGCCTCACTGGTTTGAAAGTACCACTGTAATTGTGGAAAACAGCAAGGGTAATGAAAGTCTGAGCACCTCTGTTGCAAGAGTAATAGACCTAAAACTAGCAGCAGGAGAAGCAGCAGGAGGCCACAGAGAGGAGCAAGCTTTGCTTTCCTTGTGCTGTCTCTTACTGCCCTTCTGAACTGTGTGCGGTGCTTGCATGGAACAGATCACGTACAAATAACTGCTGCATTTTGGGAGGCTTCTTACTTTCTCTGCTACCATAAATATTTCATCCTAGTCATGACAGCACTGCAGTTCCTCAGACTTCAGCACACATCAGCAGTAAAGTGGGAGGAGGTCAGAAAAATTCTCAAGAAATGGCTCACTTCAGCCTCTCTTTTGATTTCCGTCTGTCCATTTTTGCACTAGTTATTGAGAATAAAGAGCAAATGTTGCTGAGGCAAAGGAAATTACAGTAGTCTATCTCCCATGTAGAATGAGGGTTGTACAGGCCAATAATAAAATAGTGGTGAAGGCAAATATGCATCATAACTGCTACATTACCAATATCTGCAAACTGTGTAAAAGAAAGCCAGTACTTTTTTTTTCCTCAGACAGTTGTGTGCAAGAAAATACATTACCCAATTAAGATGAAAGGGGCAATAATTGCAGTGAATTGTTATCACAGGAAATAAGGAACAGTAGATTAACAGAACTTAATTTTATCATTATATGTATTTAAATTGCCTTTTATAAACAACTATATATTCACTTGAAATGGATTTAAATACAAACATAAACATGTTGTAGTGGTTTCCAAATCTTTATAATCAGAAAGAAAACAATGTTAATGAANAAAAAAAAAAAAAAAAAAAAAAAAAAAAAGAAAATGCTATAACATTTATATGTTGCAGTTTCTGTTGCCTCCAGCCTCACTCAGCCTTCTATAACCTGAGTGCCTTACTGTTGTACAGCAAGGCTCTGTAGGAATAGCAAAACGTCCTTCTTGAGATGGGCAGAAGGAGGAGGTGTGTGCCTGTCACATGCAGGTACACAGTTCCGCTCATCTGAGCCAAATAGCAGTGCATTTCCTAGTCAGCACTAAGACAGAAACTGGTGGAATCTCAGAAGGACCATCAGTACTGTCCTCTATGTTTTTAAAGTGTGTTTGCTTTTCTTGGTTTGGTTTCAGACAGCATCCAATTTAATTTTGGTTTAACGTATTGCTTTTCCTGGTTGGTCCCAGCCAGCGGGTCAGTGAGCAGCTGCCAGAAGTCTCCCAGGGTCTGACATTTCTCTCTAGAGATCACAGTTTAGTTTTAAAAGACCCAACAGGTATCTTGGCTTTGCATGTGAGTGTAGCAAAGCTGAGGCAGCCTGCTCTCAGCTGTGCTGGACATTGGCTTGCAGGCTTTCAGACCATCAGGGAAGCCTTCTTTTGGCTCTGTGCCACGTTTATATACTCTTGTTCAGAGACAAAAAGATGAAGGCCTTGGCTAATAAAACTGAAGGCCTTCTGTTTGCCAGTAATAGCAGTTACTGAAGAGTCAGAGAAGTTGAAATCCAGCAGCTGTAACTTGTCAGCAAAGCACCTGACAGCAATGAGGAAAAGCACACAAATCCTCTGCACCTTGCTATGGGCTCACCTATCTGAAATGTAGCTTCAAACCAGAGCCTGGCCCATGGGCACCAGGATGCAAAGGTGGTTATGATTGTGAGCTACCACGGGCCCAAGGAGAGGAGCTAAACCTGGATCTAGGCGTGTGGTCAAGTGTTGAAAGCAGGATGCAGACCTAAGCGAAGCAGAACGGTTAGTGAATGAAAGCAATGTCGTGCTCAAATGGCAACCATCTCTGTGTATCATGTACTGACATCTTCTCTTTTAATTTTAAAGGTGTATTTTTTGGTAAATATTGATTTTTTTTTTTCCTTTACTCAAAAGACTTTCTTTTCCCAAAGCCATATTTTTTAATAGCTGCTGACAGTTTTTAATATTTCCAAGTATTAGAGACATTTGTGGACTAGGTCTTTCAGAGTGTGGGGTGTCTGTTATACCTACATGCCTGCTGGCTTTTTCACAGAAGGCAGGACTTTTCTTAACAAAAGCTGTCCTGACTCATTAAAGGTATCTTATTTAGCCAGCTGTCTTCTAGTGCACGGAGAGTTTATTACAAATTTTGCTGCTTTGTGTGATAAGGAAACTAGACTCCTCTTTGTTGTAATTTTCCCTATGTCTGGCACAGTTGTGGAAAATTGGTGTCATATTCACCGCTGCACTGCAGTGTCTTTATCTGATATTTAGGCAGTTTGGAGTTAAACTGCAGCGAATGATCCCATTGTTTCATGCCTGAATTCCTTTAGAGCTCTTGGATAAAATATTATCTGGAGTTGGAGATTACTGTTCAAAATTCTGCTGAGTTTGCTCCATAGCCCAGACTAGCGAGGGCTTTAATTTAAGCCAGGTTTTCATTGCATGCCTTGTTTCCATGTCACACGCCAGACTTTTTCTCTTCTGTTTTCTTCACTTAAAAGATGACTTCGGTGTGAGGGCATGTTGCCTTCTCACAGTCACCCTGTTGTTCAGCAGCACTGCTCTTCCACAGGCCAGCCCCCGGGCTGTACTGACCCATGGGGTTGTTCTTCCCCAGATTCAGGCACTGCCATTCAGATCTCACAGTCACAAGGAGCCCTTAAGCCAAAAGACACAAAAGTAAAGTTTTCTCTCAAGTTTACACAACTTGCATGCTCAAATTTGAGAACTAATATTTACATACATTTTCAGAGAAGAAATACTCTTAATAAGTTCTCTAGAAACACCATCATACAGAAACAGTAACTATACTTGGCTATTTGTCCAGCCATCTGAACAAAGATATTTCTAGGGCCAGTCCAGTCCCACTGTAATTTCAGGGAAAGGGCTTCTTTTTAAATTTACAGTAACATCAAGTGTCTACACCCATACCCTGTGACCATGTGTAAATAAGAAAGGAGGTTGTTCCAGCTGGCCGTAGAAAAAGCATCTCACACATACAGGGATTGCTTCATTTTAGTTCATTTTAAGCCCTGGTGCTAAGGAGAGAGTGTTACTGGACACAGCATGGAGACGAAAAAATCCCCCCCTGTTGATTAATTGTGATTGTATAACCGGGAAGAATAACGAATCCACTCATTTCTGGCTGAACTGTTGAGTTTGGTGTATGATGAATGTTTAATATGTGGAAATGCTTTAGAAGCTGCCAATGTTAATAGGAGTTTTACTTGAATTCAAGTGTATTGATGATGCAGGTCTAGGGACTAATTTGATCTCCTTTCCAATTATTTTGGCTGGCTTGTGTGGAAGGAAAGATGTCTCTCCTGTGTCAATCCTTGCCAATTGAAATCAAATTAAGTTAGGAATCTACATATGCTTTGAGATGCAAGGGTGCAAGCACAACTTTAGACTGTACCATCATTTCTATTCTTTGAAATTTCTCCTAAATACATTTTTTTAATGTCTCCTATTATTTGACAATTTTCCTAAACACTTACTTGAAAATTTTCCTATTATTTGAAAATTCTCCTAAAGATAAAAATGTGTTTGATTTTTTTTCCTATTATTTGAAATGTTTCCTATATATAAATATTTATTTGAAACTTCTCCTAGACATCAACATTTTGACACAGGAAACTCCTTATTGTGCCACCACTTTGATGCTATCCTAGTGCTCTTTTAAATCCACAGTAGCAGTGATGATGAGTCAGGTTGTGATGGGTTTTGGTGACAAAACTATGTTTGCTCAATACCCAGCACTCTGACAGGTCGTTGTACTCATTATTTGTTACTGAACACTGGTTTGACATGCACAGAACACTTCACCTGTACACTTAAGCCAGAAAATCACCAGGCTCTCATGATGAGTGATTTGTGCTTCTGTATTTGTCCTGGGTTTGGTCATTTGTACTTCAGAGAGGGGTGGTTTTCAATCCTATCAGCTGGTTTAATTTAAAAGCATTAAAGCCAGCCATCTATGATGGCTCTTACTTCTGCATTTATTTGGGGGAGCTTTTTGCTGTATCACTGTATTATTGGTTTCCTTTTTTTTAAGTGCTCAGAATGTATTATTGCTTTAATGCACTTCATGGAACATTGCAAAACACTTACTTAAATTATTTTACTAATGCTAAGCAAGGGTGCTGCATTATTAAACACCAGAGGGTTGGCAAATTAGTATAAACACAAATCTAAAGCACATTCTTCAGGTACCTGAAGGTTTATATATCACAGCAATAACAGAGAAATTTACAGCAGTGCAACATTACCAGCAGTCTGTATTATAAATGTAAGTCTAAGTTTTAGTGTAGTTCAAAGTCATATTTAGTTCCAACTTCATCCTCATTTCTGATACATAATTTCATCCCCAAATGAGCTTAATTAAATATGTAAACTGCAGAAAGTAGGACATGCTCTTATAAAGCAAAGCATTAGTCAAGTTGATTCTGCTAATGCTACAGCTATTTTTGGCCTACAGTTCGGCACCACTGAAGGGCTCCACAGCGTTGCTGTGGATGGCTTTCATCTGATCCTTAGCATCTTTATCTTCACACATAAGTAACTTCAACTCCATATTTTCCTCAGCTCTATTTTCTAAAGTACTTGCTATCCTCCAGAGTCTTTCCATTAGCCAATATCTATTTTTTCAGGAGGGGGCAGGATATTCTGAATCTATCAGTTTCACCATGCTTACCAAAGTAATCACCTCTGGTGTCCTAAATCCAACATCATGCTGGGAGAACATAGCCTAGAAAAGTTTTCCCTTTAATCTCATGTCACAGCACTGACTTGTTTTGTGAAGAACTGATGAGTAAAATCTCCCAGTGCTGTCGCACCATACAGATAATTTTATCTCTTCATTATCACTTGGAAACAATTAAACAACAGCACTTCGTAATAGTAAAAATGTCGTGCAGGGAAATGAAGAATGTAATAAAAAAAATAATGGTTCTAGTAACAGCAGCAAGAGGAAATGACAATAAATAGTGTAACCACACTGTATTTCATCTGTAAACAGGGAGAGGGCTTCTGCACAGATGATTATACAGACATGGCCATTTAAAGTTCCTTATAGAGCTTCATAGCATCTCACCCAGTCAAACATTTAATGTTGGTAAAGTTTAGATAGATAACATTCTTAATTAGATTAATATGTAAGTTCCTGACATGTTAATTTAAAGACTTCTTGTCTTTAAAGGTAGCACTAAAAAAAAAAAATCCTTATAATCCTGTACTGTGGAGTTTGTGTTATATTTAAAAGATAGTGCTAATCACAGCATATATATTCTTAAACTGTAATTAGCTGCTCAAAGACTCCTGATTGCTATCTATATAGGACCTTTCTAGCCCCAGAATTTGAAGGTTTTAGTATCTGGATCCTCTTTCTTGACTGAGAAGGGCTCATGGGGTCCCAAGTATGGACAATTGCACTGAGGCAAATGGGTAATAATCAGCAAACCATCTTCAGAGATATTAAATTGTATAGTAAAGGGAAAAATCTGCTCAAATAGCAAATGTAAAACCAGGACTGTATCTACTCAAGTCGTATCAAATCCAAAGAGTTTGCAGCTGCTACACCTTGGATTATATAATGCACAGATCCATTAACTGTCCTGCAATACCTCTACAGCCAATCATTCACTAAGAGTGAAAGCCAAGCACAGCTACCTTTTACAAAAACTGCGGTCTGAAAAGACCCAAGAGGAAAATAAATTTGGACATCTAGGGCACAATTTTCCAGGGATTCTTCATGAGCAGAGCTCAAGGAATGAATCCCAGTATACTGCAAAGAATGCAATGGTTCAGTAGCCAAGTGTGAATCTGCAAACATTCTTCTGCAGGTAAAGCCTGTGATTAAAACAAACAGCTGCAATTGCCGGTTAGTGAACAATAATAATAATTTTTAAATGGTTTCTGACAGTACTGGGTCACTAAATTAGGTTTCCAAATAATTACCCATTAGAGTTTCATATAATAATTACAGATGATGCAACAATTAATAATAGTCTGTAGCAAAGGGGTCACTAGCTTGCACAGCACAGGCTGTGCTTGGCAGGAAGTTCAGCAGTGCCAAGTTTTAGTTAAAAGATCAAAAGAATGCAATCTGTTACCAACGAGGCTAAGACTTGGGGCTCCTACGTGTTGGGAATTAAGCCTGTCTAGAGCTATGAAAGAGGCAAAGGAGTGGCAGTGGCACTTTTCCAAGATGCAGATGGCTTTATGTATGAAATCAATACAAACTCAGGACAGTGCTGGAGCCAGAATGAAGACATCTGCAGAGGAACACCTGAGAGCATCTTGCATGAGCAGATGAGGCCAAAGTCTGGGAAAAGCACTACCAATCTGGCCAGAGGAAAGATAAAAATAACGTGCATGAAACAAAGGACGACCCAAATAGTGCTAACAGGACAGAGGTAGCATTATGCTGGGAGAAAATATTTACACACGCACCAACAAAAAACTGTTTTGAAAATCTCTGTAATTGAGTTTCAGCCAGCAGGCCATAGGCAAATCAAGGCTTTGGCAATCCCTTCCTCTGCCATACTTTGCAGAAGGCGACCAAAACAATTTGGCAGAAAAATAAAATAATTTTTAAAAAGGTATAGTTTATATAAAATCTGGTGAGAAGTATCCAGTTTAGAGAAAGAGAAAGCAAGGGGTTGCAACTGTAAGCACTTAGCTCATGGATGGCAGTAGTTCTCTGAACTCTGCTTTTGGCTCCAAATGAGGTTAATTTTGGAAAAGCACTGCCCCTTATCTCATTCCTTAGTATAGACTATCAGCAGGGTGTGGTTGCTAAAAAATAGTAGTGCCAGTCTTTTTTCTAAGTACCAGACTCATCAGAATCCAGCAGCTTCTGCTCTTGGCTCTAGCTTTTCACTCTTTCATGTAGCTCTGTGAGTGAAAAGCAGGAATCATTGATTGCTGCACTGGTATGCTTTTCTGATGAAAAGACAAGAATAGATTGTTCTCAGAATTGTGGAGCTCAGGTAGTAGTTTTTGTTTCTACTTTCACACTTTAATGTTGTGTTGTTTTGGTGTTACTCTCTTTGTCTGCTTGAGGCCCACTACATTAATGCTGGATATGCTTATGCAATGGAAGTACAGAGGGAGCTATGCAGGGCTAGTTGCATGCTCCATTAGCCAAGTTCTGATGAAAAAAATCACAGAATCACAGAGTGTTAGGAGTTGGAAGGGACCTCCAGAGATCATCCAGTCCAACTCCCTGCCAAAGCAGGATCACCCAGGGCAGGTCACACAGGAACACATCCAGCCAGGTTGTGAAAGTCTCCAAAGGAGACAACTCCACAAGTTCTCTGGGCAGCCTGCTCCAGGCCTCTGTCACCCTCACCATACAGAAGTGTCTCCTGATGTTGAGGTGGAACCTCCTGAGTTCCAGCTTCTACCCATTGTTCCTTGTACCATCACTGGGCACGGCTGAAAAGGGCCTGGCACCTTCATCCTGACACCCACCCCTCAGACACTTGCAGCCGCTGATCAGATCCCCTCTCAGCCTTCTCTTCTCCAGGCTAAGCAGCCCCAGGGCTCTCAGTCTTTCTTCATAGCAGAGATGTTCCAGTCTCACAATCTTCCTCCTAGCTCTTTGTTAGACTCTCCCCAGCAGATCCCATATTCTCTTGGACTGGAAATTGAATTGCCTGTGTCCCTCCAGTCCTGATTTTAATTATTTCAATTCCATGGCTACAGCTCCATGTGAAGATCCCTTTTTGCACAGAATTTTCATACTATATTTTAAAAAGAAAGTGACCCCAACTGGATGAACTGCAAACAGGTTAAAATAATGAAAGCTAAGGAACAGGTTTTAAAAAAGTCTTTATGTAAAACCCATCTCATTCTTAATTAGTTCCAGGATATTGGAAGATGCTATACTATATCTCAAGTAGGAAAGCAGACCTGCCCAGACTCCGGAAATTAAAATGAATTTAATCTCCACAGTATCTATTACAAACAAGAATATCATGTCAGAGATTGCTGAAAAACCTCTTGCCGTGGTGCGTCTATTGAGACTTGTGATTTCAAAATAGAGGTTGTTGTAAATTGAATGTTAACAGAGTGCCTTGAGACTGGATTCCCCTTGATAGTCAGCCAGGCCAAAAGAGAGGTATGGCCTAAAATGCCTGATACAGTGCTTCTGTTGGTAATTCCTGAAGCACTCTGCTGGGGTAGCTATCCATGAGCTAATCAGAAGGCAGTGAACACTAACAGCAGTGATTTCACTTCAGAAAAAAGGAGCTCATTAGCATCTTGGCTTCTGATCTCTTGACAGCAAAGATCTTGCCACAGAGGGTGGTGGGTTTGTGGGTTCCTTTGCCTGATTTTGTTTCTCTTTTATCCAACAGCTACTCAGGATCAAAGACTCTTGATGTTTCTTTAAAGTGTCTTTAACTTTTAACGCTGAGCAACAAATTTTCATAGCTCACTCTATTGCCTAAATTCTTGTTTGTCCAAATTACCTGCAATGTGTGTTCCAAAAGGTATTAGAAACAAGACTGGCAGAGGACAAACTTGAATGTTAGGGTTAGGCCGTTAGGGTTAGAGTTACTGTTAGGTCATCAGGGTTGGACTAGGCCATTAGGCTTAGGGTTAAGCCGTTAGAGTTAAGGTTAGGTCTAGGGCTAGAGTTAAGCCGGTGATGAAAGACACTGCGGTAAATTTATACTTCAAGTCACACAACATCAAACCTTAGGGGTCAAATAACAGAAATGTTCTGTCTGTAATCCTGTGAGATATGCAGATGGTTGAAAAATGATATGTGGTCTCATGCCATGCATGCTGAGTTAACAAGAAGATTTCAGTCAAGAAAAAGAGTACATTTTAATCCCACCATATGTGTGATTGTTTTCTTCATACCACGGAGGATCCCTGATGCTAGGCAGCAAACTGTGATAGTCCATTCACATGTCCTCTTTTGAATGATGTATTGCCTTTGAAAAACATCCAAAAAATAGTTTCATCAAGGCTTTATGAAAACTGAAGAGGGATTTTCCTCTTCACTGTCTGAATTTGGAGGGTGGCTTTTATATAATCTGAAAATTCATGGAACAGTGCCTTAGTTCAGAATACAAATGCAGGGTTCTGGAGAGTATCAACAGTTTCTTTATTTCAAACTTCAGGCTATGTCAAATTAGAGAACTATGGTCTTGTGATAAATTACCTAATGGTGATAAATGATCATCTGATCTTTCCAAATGACCCTCTCATATTAGACAATTTAGGTGATGAGATTTCATTTGTCCATTCACAGGAGGAGATTAAGCTGTGCGAAAGCATTCATACTGTTCAGAAAAGCATTTAAACTTCAAAATTTTCTGCTTGAGAAGGTGTTGAGCTGATGAAGATAGAGTATTTGGCCCTGACAAAGGCCTCTGGCAGCTCTCAGTCCAGAGGTACATCCCTTAAGAAGACTGGATCAAGAATGTCTGTCTACTTATCTTGCTTTTCAAACACTGCCTTGAGGCCTGCTGAACACCCTAATATTAGTAAGGACTCTTCTCTCCTTAAGGACATCAAGGGTTGTCCAGAATATTTCAGTAGATTACCCTAACTGCTTAAATTTTTTTTCATCTGGTAAATTTATTAGTCCAAACTTTTAGGGGATTGTCCAAACTATTTGAAGGAATCCAGTCTCTTATTTGCTTCATCGTGGTCATTGCAGCATCCATGGTGGGGGGGGGGAGGTGTGGGGTGTGTGTGTGTCTCTGTAGGACTTTCATCTTTCTTATGAGCTTATCAGGATGTTTTTCCATGAGGCACCAGAGCAAGTTGTCCAGAGAAGTTGTGGATCCTTGAAACAGTTCAAGGCCAGGCTGAATGGGGCTTTGAGCATCTGGTCTAGTTGAAGGTGTCCCTGCTCATGGCAGGGGGCTTGGAACTAGTTGATCTTTAAGGAACTTTCCAAACTAAAAGATTCTGTGATTCTGTGATATGTCTTCATTCACATTGCTGAAGGTGTTGAAAGTTTAGAAAATGAGATGAAATCTGGAAGCTAGGACAGCCCTGGTGCTTGGTGTGGATTGGTTGCACGTAAGGAGACGAATGTTTCAGCTGTGATGGGAGGATGTTTGTTGCCTCTTGTATGCCAAGGTAAAGTTCAGAGGTAGTGAGGGAGGGATGAAACCTCTTGCTGCTATAGTTGATAGAACGTTGCTATTGGAAAAAAAAATGTGTCTTAGACTGACCAAATATCACTCAATTTTTGCAGACAGAGTAAGCTTGGACAAGCTTTTCTAAATAATACTTCTTTTTTATTATCATTTTCTTTTAATTTAAGGGGAAATGCAGAAAGAAGGGAACTGCCTGATGTGATATTTTTTCCCTTTGTGTAGGTACTTTTTTTACTATTTCACAGACTTCCCTTTTTTTTTTTAAGTTGAGAAATATTTAGGGTGGGCTTGTTCTAACTTAGGAAAACAAACTCTTCTACTACAATAGCTGCCAACTTAGTACACCTTAGAAGTCTCTTCAAATGTCACTGAAATATCAGCAGTATACAAAGACACCTTTGTGTGCTGCTTTCAAGTACAAGCACAGCCTGTGCTGAATGTAGATGCCATTTAATGAAGTCAATCTTTCCAACATCTTCTTTTCAGCTTTTTTTCTGTTTGTATAGTTTGACTGAACATTGGTAACTGTCAGCCCCAAGAGGATATAAAGAGGGAAGGCAGCCTGACACAGACAAATGTGGAAACTTTTTAAGAGCTTCTAGCACATCTGCATCGAATTATCGCTGCCTTCTGATTTCAAGAGTGGAATATTAGACTCCTAGTCTCAACAGCGATGGTGCCCCTGTACTCAGCCCTGGTCAGGCCACAGCTTCAGCAGTGGGTTCAGTTCTGAGTGCTACAGTATAGGAAAGACATTGAGGTGCTGAAGGTGTCCAACAAAGAGCAGTGAGGCTAGTGAGGAGTTTGGAGGGTGTCATGCTAGGAGAGACTGAGGGAGCTGATGTTCATTGAGCAGAAGAGAAGGCTGAGGGGAGATTTTGCTGCTCTCTAAGGCTACCAGAAAGGAGATTGGAGTGAGTCTGGTGTTGGTCTCTTCTCCCAAGTCATCAGGCATAGGATGGGTTTGGGTTGTGCCAGGGGATGTTTTGGTTGGACGTTAGGAGAAACTTCTTTACTGAGACAGTGGTGAGGCATTGCAGCAGACTGCCCAGGGAGGGGGTGGAGGAGCTGTCCCTGGAGGTGTTCAAGAAGCTGTAAATGTGCTGCTTCAGGACATGTTTTTAGTGGTCATGGTAGTAGGGTTGCTATTGGACTCAATGATCTTAAAGGTCTTTTCCAGCCTCAGTGATCCCATGACTTGTTTTTGAGTTGGGAAGGCAGTGACAAATGTTGGAGCTATATCTCTCTTCATCCTGTGGCTTCTGGGTTAAGCTGTAGAAGATTCTGGGCATTGTGAATGAGGACATCCTACAAGCAGGGAGAAAACAGATAACTCTGTATCCCAAAATATCATTTGCTTATAAATATAAATGAGATATCTGGAAGAGAACACTAAAAAAAAAAATTCCTTTGAAAATATTTTTTTAATCTCTGCTTTTGCAGAACATTCAAAAATACCCTGGAACATGGACTTGAGCTCAAAATATGCAGCACATCAGATAGCACTGCAACAATGAGAATACATGTGTGGGGCAACAGTCATTTACATCCACATAACAGTTCTCTAGATTCTCAAATTCTATAATGCTTGTAAAATACTTTCAGTTGCTCTTGTCAGTGAGATGGAAATTCTCGTTATGGTGATGTGCTCGTGATTAAAGCAAGACCTGGAGATGCAATGCAATTACTAAAGTGTATGGCAAAGAAAAGGAGAGAGATTATAGCTGCTGATTCCAGGCCTTGTGCTCAAAAAACAAGACTGGTTTCCTAAGCACACTACTGGGGTATAAGGTATTTCTGTCTGTGCACAAGCAAATACACTCTACATTTGTTTCAGTCATCAGAATGAATGGGAAATATGTTAATTGTACATCATCGTAGATGTACAATCAAATGTAAAGAAGAACCCTAAAGAATTGGCACAGACTACTGTTCTGAAGAGTTTTCTGAGTCTTTAAATGTACTGGCAAAGTGGTTTGGTTCTCTCTGAGAGCAGTTAACTGTTCTCAGAATTGTGGAGCTCAGGTAGTAGTTTTTGTTTCTACTTTCACACTTTAATGTTGTGTTGTTTTGGTGTTGCTCTCTTTGTCTGCTTGAGGCCCACTACATTAATGCTGGATATGTTTATGCAATGGAAGTACAGAGGGAGCTATGCAGGGCTAGTTGCATGCTCCATTAGCCAAGTTCTGATGAAAAAAA
>VWZE01007602.1:629199-709019 GCA_013396675.1 Eubucco bourcierii | reverse complement strand
TTTTTCTGCTCTCCCTCCTTCTGTTTTGGAGAGAAGCAGCTGCGGGAAAGAGGACAAAGGACCTGGGGCCACTGAGTCTGAGGACTGTGGCCTGCCCAGACTTGTTTGCATCCTGTGGTAAACAAGGTGCACAGGCTCAGCTTTGCCTGCCTTGTGCAAGGCTGCGTTCTGCCCTAAAAAGCGTAAAACAAGCCTATGGCTTCACTTAATATGGTCAGACTTGGCTAACTGCCATTCTGATTGGCTATTCTGTGTCCAAAGGCCCATTAGTCTTGGGCTGTACTGATAAAAGGAGTTGAGGACGAGACACAATGTGCTCTACCCTTGTATCTGTGCTTGCTTGCTGCTTACTACTGCCTGCTGCAATTGCTCACTGCCTTAGTGCATCCTGAACTGCCTGGAATCTACCTGCCAAGAGTTTACCAGGCACAGGCTCTAAATGCCTGAGGGTAATCATCCTGCACAGCCAGTGTGACACTGTGCTGAGACTGCACATGGCATTGCATCCTGAATGCACCTGAAACAATTGAGTAAACAATATTCATTTTGAAAATACCATCTGATAATCAATTAATTCATTATCCCTTCATTACACTCCATTGGTCTCTCTTCCACAGATCTCTGCCTCTCTTGGATTGGGGAATTCAAAACTGGACATAGTGCTTCAGGAGTGGTCACGATCACTGGTTTGTTACTGGTGGCATTCCTTGTTTCAAAACAGCAAATCCAGTGCATTTCCTGTACTTAAGTATTTAAATTACTGAACAACTGAGAAGTTAGGGGGAAAAAAATCATCTTTGTGTGATGTTAGATCTGGTTGTGGATTGTAGTTCTGTGATCAGAAGAAGCTTTGTTACCCCACCAGAAGTCCTACACATTTCCTTATGGTGAACCAACTGGAAAGGTTTTACTGACACATATTTCAAGTTATGCTTCATGGGAAGAAAGAAAATGGAGACAGTGATGATAATTATAAAAATGGGTAAGGACCGACTTGAGGAAAGGGTTTATTTGATTACCACAGTAAAGGGATCCATTTGCTAACAAGAAGCATATCATCAGGAAAAAATTTCCATTCATTTCATTTGTAAAATAAAAACCAAGAACTTACTCAGAACAAACATTTTCTTTCATCTTGATAATCAAAAGACCTCTTGCCAAAGCAAAAATGACACTTGACATCTCAAAGCAAATGTAAAGATGCAGTGGAATAAAAACACTGCTACTTGATTTGAATAAAAGAATTCCAAATGATCAGTTAAAAAAAAAAAAAGTAATTTGAAGCTAATTATTCTTAGGCATAACATTCACTTTACTTTTGCAAATTATTCTAGGGAAGTCAGCACACCATATGTATAAACCCAGGCATTTCTTCTTGACATCAGAATTGCCACTTTATGGTATGTGAGAACTGATTGCAGCAGTGGCTTAGTTGTGCTAAGCAAGTGATGACACTGTCACTGTGTCACAATGACAGTTGTGCACTTCTGTAGTTTAGTACCAGACTTTCAAAGTCCCATCATATCCTAAAGACAGTGATAGATGCTGAGAAGGATTCTGAAGAGCATCCAGCTTGTCGCAGGCCAGGCACAGAGAGAAAGAGGTGGTTATTGGACTAGACTTGCCAGGTGACAGTAACAGTGTAACAAAAAATATTGTTGGGCAGATTGACCCATCTGCCTTTGTGAGCTGCCAGAATAATGAGAGAGTCTGGCCCAGGAACTGTAACATATTAGTGACTTCCACTCTGTCTTCTTGGCAGGCAGATGTTCTATTAATTAATTTTTTTGTGTAGTAATTAATCACAGAATATTTAAGTCTGGTGGCTTGTGATTTGGAAAAGGAATACTCATTTGCCTAGTTCACGAAGCAGAAACAGAACAGGACCAGATGGTCCAATGTGGCACCACTGGCTAGCAATGAATAGCTACATCTAGATTGCCTTAGTCTACTACACATTGTTCAAAAGCTCTCTCTATAGCTTTGCAGTCAAAACATAGTAAGAGCCATTGATCACCAGCAGCATCTACCGCTTGCTTATGATTGACTTTGAGTCCCAATGTCTAAATTAGTTTCTTCTAGTTCATAAAATAAAAATGTGTGTAGGACATACTGCTGTTTGTAAATTACTTTTTGTAGCAGAGGAGGTTCCACATGAACACAAGGAAAAACTTTTTCACTGTGAGGGTGACAGAGCCCTGGAACAGGCTGCCCAGGGAGACTGGAGTCTCCTTCTCTGGAGACTTTCAAAGCCAACCCAGATGTGTTCCTGTGTGACTTGCCCCAAGTGACCCTGCTCTGGCAGGGGAAACTGGACTAAGTGAACTCAAACAGCTCAGCCTCTGTTCTATACTGGTCCATGGGGTTGTGCTTTCTGAGATGCAAGACTCTACACTTGTCCTTGCTGTATTTCATTGAATTTCTTCCCACCCAGCTCTCCAGGTTGCTCTCATCATTCAACAGTGCACAGGTACAGTTTATATTTCCAAACCATTATGCAGTTTCCTGGTCCCTTTTTTATTGTCATTTCTATTTTTGCTTGGACTGAAGTAATATGATTATTTTGAACACAAAAAGGACACAAGAATGACAGTATTTGATTGCTGCTTCCCAGTTTATGCAAATTGAGTACATGTATAACCAGAGCACTCCAGTCTTGTAATCCCTGTTGGGAAACCCTGAGTGCTGTTAATATGGTGAGCTCTTGAGCTGGTCTACATTGCTGTCTGCTAGTATTCATGGTAAGCACTTGGAAGGGAAAATTGGAATTCATTCCAAATTTGGGGATTCAATTATGGTATTAAACTTTAAGTTAGGTAAATTCCAGAGCTTCAGGGAAACCAAGGTTTCTCCTTTGCTTCCTGAAAGTTGAGAATCTGATACTCCACGTCATTCCTCTTTGAGTGAAACCATAGAGTCTCTTCTCTGTGAGACGTTTCAAGGTATAGAAGACAAATTATCTAATGGATGATTTGGTTGATTATGCTGCTTGTGAAAACCCTGCAGGACTGTAAATGTTTCTGTAATGTCACCTGTTCATTCTGCCTATCCTAGACACAAATCATAGAATCACAAAATCACTTCATCTGGAAGGCACCTTGAAGATTGAGTCCAACCATTATCAGATGAGTCATGCTGCCAGAGAGAAAGTTCTCTGTGCAGGAAATGCAAGACTCACTTTTTTAAGGTGAAGAGACTTTTCCCCAAGGAGTGGTAAACTATTCTGGAAAGGGTTTTTCCATTTGAATTTGAGATTCCTGTAACATTCAGGGGCTGCCAGAAAGGAAGTTTGGTCTGAATAGAACAGAGGAATATTACATATGCATAAAGACAACGTGATGTTTAAATGTGAGAGTATATCTGTGGCATGGTGCCTTTTTTCTCCTTTGTTCTCAAGTTATTATGTCCTTTTAAGAAGTCTGGTAAGGTCAAAGTCTCCAGAGGGAGAAAAGATCATTCATAGGCCTGTGGGAGCTAGGGAATCAAGCTCAAGGAAGAGAAAAATTAAGATACTGCAGGTTTGGGCAGGCAAATACTCACACAGTAGAGAGCTAAGAGTCAGAGTGCTTTAGAAACTGACTAGAGGCAGCCAGGCCACAGAAGCGATGAGAAGAATTTCCTGGGGACTCTGAAGAGTTTGCTTTGAAAGTTACTGAGTTGAGTGCAGCCAAAGCTGAAAGTGAGGATCACCTGCAGGGGCAGAAGGGGTATAGAGAGCATTACACATCTCCCTTCTAGTCGTGTGCTTTCCTAGTCTCTGAGTTTCCTCAGTCTCTGGTTTTTTTTAGGGGGGTTGTTTTGTTTTGTTTGCTTGCTCGGTCGATTTGGTTTTGTTTGTTTGGTGCTGTTTGTTTGTTCATGAGGTCTTTTGTTTGTTTGTTTGATTGTTTGTTTTTTTAAATATGTGTCTTCCTAGTTTGTTTTCTAAGAAAACCTTTGTTGTTACTCTGGCTAGTTTAGTTTTACCTGCAAACAAACTATAAGCAAGTCCACCTCAAAGGGGATGGGAGTATCATTAGTAGGATGTAAAACTGCTCATAACCATACTCTCTTCTGTACGTTGTTAAATATGCACAGAGTTGGGAGTAACTTTGTTAAATGGCTATAGTGGAAAGCATTGTGGGCTACACTAGCAAACTGTTGAAACTGGTCTCTAAATCCTTTACTTCTAGTTGTAAAGCATTTTGTTAGCTGAGACTAAAACTTTACCTTTCTCAAGGGGCAAATTTCATTTAAAGTGGAAATGCTAAATATCTCCAGGGTAAAAAAAAAAAAAAATTTAAAAAGTGGTTCTGAAAAATCCCAGAACAACTATGTGAAAAGTAAATGTGACACCATCCTATCTGCAAAAAATAGATTCTTTTAAGAAAAGCAGAGAGGCAGATGTCACATTGTATTCTGTTTTCACAGTGCAGTTATAGTTATGATTGAAAGTACTGCAAGGAAAGGGGAATCATTTTGGTGAAGTGATTTCAGGAACTCCCTTGGATTCACAAGTTAGGATTTTTCTGTAAGACATGATAATGCAAAATATGTTCTACTGTAGCAGCAGTACTGCTAGACCACTTCTGAAAAGATGTTAATAGGATTTTCAAACTCTTTCATGTCCCAGAACAATGGTTGAAGTCCAAGATTTACTCAGTGGGTTTATGAAGTGTGGATGAAATACCGCCCCCCTAGACCTTTCTAGCACCATATCCCCAAGTGTCAGTTCCTTATGCTGTAATCCTCATTAATTCACTTTATATGGTGGTTAGGATTACAGAATGTCTTCAAAAATAGAGGTTTGGAACTGCTTAAAACTTTATGCAAAGGATAAAACTCCTCAGTAAGTGCCCTCATCCAATGTGGCTGCTCATTCTGGATATATTTACACACACTTCTCTGTCTGTAGATGAGATTTTCAAATTTGTGAGTGTACTGAGTAAAAGCAACTCTAAAACTTTTTTTTTTAATTAAAATCTGATAGTCAGTTGATTTAAACGCAGTCCATTTTGCCTCTGCAGAAGCTCAAATACTTAACATTTTTCTAAGGCACTGAAATATTAACATGCATTTTAACAAGAGTCCAGCATGCTTAACCTCACTTCAGTCATTCCTGATAACCTGCAAGCAGTGTGAAGCGCAGCGGGAAGCAGTGCGTGGCTGCAGCTTGTGGTGGGGTACAGGCACAGCAAGTCATGCAGGTAGTTCACACTGGCAGGGTGAAATCTCTCTCCCTGACCAAAGGTAAGGCAGCAAGTTCAGCAGCAGTGAGGAAGCCTAGCCACGGTGCCCACCTTCTCCTCTGCACTTCACAGTCACAGAATCCTAGGATATCAGGGGCTGGAAGGTACCTTGAAAGCTCATCCAGTCCAACCCCCCTGCCAGAGCAGGATCTCCTGGAGCAGGTCACACAGGAACACATCCAGGTAGGTTTTGAATACCTCCAGAGAGGGAGGCTCCACAACCCTCCTGGGCAACCTGTTCCAGTGTTCTGGCACCCTCACAGGGTAAAAAATTCCTCCTCATGTTTAAATGAAACTTCCTATGCCTCAGCTTCCACCCAGTGCCCCTTGTCCTGTCATCGGGCATCACCCAGCAGAGCCTGGCTCCAGCCTCCTGACACTCACCCTGCACATCTTTATAAACACTGACGAGGTCACCTCTCAGCCTTCTCTTCTCCAAGCAGCACAGCCCCAGCTCCTTCAGTCTCTCCTCGTAACAGAGATGTTCCATTCCCTTCAACATCTTTGTGGCTCTGCACTGGACTTTCTCAATCAGTTCTATGTCATTCTTGAACTGATGGGCCCAAGACTGGACACAGTACTCCAGATGTGGCCTCACCAGGGCAGGGTAGAGGAGGAGGAGAACCTCTCTCGACCTACCAGCCACAGACCTTGTAATACACAGCAAGTCCCCATTTGGGAAGCCAAGAGAACCCTCTCCATGTCCTCCCCAGGTGCCACTCTGCAATAGGTATGAGACTCTAGAGGCAGAGGATGTCGATAGACTCTGAGTGTCAGTTCAACCACACCAGAGGGTCCACAAGAAGTACTTCTTTGTACTGTTATATTCTGTCTGTCTTTAGATCAACATCTGACAAAGGCAGTAAGACATCAATGTCTTGTGGAACAGGATTAGTTTTGCAGGCAAATAGCTGATTTAAAGAGCTAACTACAATTTCTTTGGGCTATCAATGTACTTTGGTCTTCACAAATATCTAGCGGTGCTATAAGATTTAGGAACTGGTCATGGATATAATTTGGACTTTATGACTTGTTTACTATCGTGTAAGCACAGCTGGCACCCAGTCTGTACATTTGGTGCCCTGCTGCAATCCCATTTAGGAAAAGAAAAATGCAGTTGTAGAAAAGGGAGACCTTCCAAGCATATTTTGTGCTTTATATTCTGGCAGTGTAGCTGAAAACGCTTCTAATGTTAGGTCAAATGTACTAACAGCTCCACACGCTAACCTTTTGAATTAAGGCACTAAAGCAACTGAAGAAGTTGTTCTATCAAAACCAAATGATTGGGTATGAATGTCAATTAAATACTTAAGAATTCATCTCATGACCTTTTGGTAAAATCATTGAAAACTTGTCTTAGTGTAACCAATACTGCTGTTGGAATGGAGACAGAATTAGATGTGGTACAGAACATAACATCTTGACAGGAAACACTTCAGTGGGACAGAACAGAAAATGTTCTCCCGAAAAGTTCTCTTCAAAACTTTGACTGGTATTGCAAAATCCTGATCATAAGACCTACCATTTCAAATAAAACAAAGGTACTTTTTGTCACATATTCCCTTCATAGGAATAGTAGCAATTAAAAACAAACAAACAAACAAAAACCTCCCACCTTTTCTCCTTTCACTGGGGCACAAGTGTAGGTACTGTTCTATCTGTGCATTCCTAATTCATGTTTAAAAGGTTGTTCTTTCTGTTCTAGTCAGATGAGACAAGCAACAATTGTGACTTGGTTTGAATTAGGTCAAGTATTGTACCCCAGGCTGCATCAAGAGGAGTGTGGCCAGCAGGTCGAAGGAGGTCATACTGCCCCTTTGCTCTGCTCTGCTGAGACTCCACCTCAAATTCTGCACCTCTAAGGTCCCTTCCAACCTGAACCATTCTGTGACTGAAGTTGAATTTTGTCAAAGCTCGTTCAAGCAAAAGAGAAGCTAAATCAACCTAACTGTAAACATGGTTATGTTTTATGTGCCTATTGTGTCAGCATAGTAGTTAACTTACAGTTAACAGAGACTGTATGCCAACAATTTATTATCATTACATTGTTCACTTGCAGACTGACAGTGTCAGGTACAACATCTCTTGTTCTGTGCCTCTGTCATTCTCAAATGATGCAAACATCATGAAAAAGTCTAGCATGTGGAGCTGGTTGTAATTACCATGTATGTGTTCTTAATGCAGATACCTAACTACAGCTGTTGCAAAGATCAATATGACCTCTTAAATAAAGAATCTGGGCTATTTGTTGTTTGCTTAGAAATGCACATTACTGCAAGTATGCATGTGCTCAACTGAGGCAGGCTTCTGAAGATACTAAGTGTGCAGCCACACTTCTATCAGAACTGTCTCTTGTAGATGGCTGTTGTTGCATCTGTTGAGAATCTGTTCTTTTGCCATTGCAAAATTTATTTGATCATTGAGCTAACAATTACCTGAATGCAACAGCAGCAGGAACGGGATGTCATGGCAGTGGACCATGTGTTGAATAGGAAAGAGTTTCTTTCTTCAATGAAATCTTCTTACCTACCATTACCATTGCTGAACATCTTTCAAATCTGTTATTGTTCACAGGCAACCCCTCTGAGACTGTAAAGACAAAAATGGACCTAACTGTAAGTAATTTTTCATGCTTCCTTGTTAGAGTCACTTGTGTTAGCAGTTGTGGAGATGTTCAATAACAATTAGTTAAGTATCAGTGTAGCAATATATTTAAACCAGATGCAGCCACAGAAGACTTTTGTTACTAACTGAGTGTTCTGCTTACAGTCTTTGCTGACAATAAACAATATATCTAACATTAAGTCTACTATTTACTTAAAATGTGAGGGTTGGAAAGTAACAATTTCTTAAAGAAAATTACAATTATTAAAGATGATCTATTTACATTTAGAAGTGTGAGATTTCTTAATCTAATTTCATAGGAAATAAGGTTTGGGGTTTTTTCTATCTACAAATAAAAGCAGCTAAGTTGTATTATTAAATATGTACCAAGGACTCTTAATCTGAGAGGGTATTATTTACTTTGAGAAGATTGTCTCCTGGGTTTTTCATATGGACTTCAGTTAACCCTTTTCCCAAAAATGCAGATACCAAAAAGCAGTAAACCTGGCTGGTGTATGTTATTCATTCTGCTCAGATATTCATTTTCTTTGGCTTGTTTAAAGCTAGCTATGATACAATTTCTCCACAGACCATGGTTTTCCCACATAAGTAGGAGAAATTCTTCCTCTGGGAGTTGTAAGGAATTAAAGTGCCATGTGCCATGTTGAATCTTTCCTGAAAGCTTTGCATGTCTTATCTTACTGTGCCTGTTGAGTTCCACACTTGTCAAAATTAAAGCTAGAGACCAGTTTACAGTAATTACAGATAATGGCAATAACACTACTTCAGGTAAAATTAAAATGCCTGAGTTCTTTCAAGCTGTTGCTCGTTATTACATATTCAACTCTTTACCCATTCTCTTGAGAAAAATAATACTGGAGTGGCTATGATTGGCTCACCTTATAAGTGGGAGCAAATTAATTTGTGATTACTCATCCTGCAGGCAATAATGCACCCTAATGCTGTTTACAATCAACTTTTCTCCACAAGGATTTGGGGAGTCTAGTGGTGAAGGAGGAGGATGTAGCTAAAGCTAAGAGCATGAGTGAGTTTTCTGAATTCAATAGAGCTGTTGATATGCTTAAGAATTAAATGAGTATTTGAATGGTGACCTTAGCAGGAGCCATTCTCCTGTGTAACTGCAGGACTGTACCACAGCACAGGATTTATATGGTCGTTTGTGTGACCCTTTCTGTTGAGTCCTGACCCAGCGTGACTGATATCCTTTCTAAAGTTGTGTTGCTGGTAGTTAGGAGAGAGAGTCAGGAAACCTCTTTAGAGAAAAATAATTGCAATCAGTAGGTAAACTCTCAGTATTATCTTCTATTTTTAGTTCTTTTTTAGTCAATTATGTAAATGACTAAGACCTTTAACTCTCCTGAATTATCAGCTTTAAGTATGCTGAACAGAGTTGCTTTTTGCCCTCATTTTAAATTAAGTTATGAGTGTGTCTGTGGCATTGAGAACAGGTTACTTCACTAAATGCATCATTAGAACGCAGCTTTGTGAATTATATGACAAAAAAATGTTGCAGACAGGCAGCTGCTTTTTTGCAAATGAGCAAGTTACAGTTTGGGAACAGGAGAATTTGTGCCAGGAAAACAGATTTTGATAACTGAGCCTGTCAGGAACACCCTGAAGGTCAGCATATCCATGGACGAGCCCTGCTGTAGAGCAAACAATTTACTGGATGATTCAGCAACATTTCTTAAGGAATACATCATTCATCATTGTTATAACAACTGGGAGGCAAAACTGATTAATTTCTTTCTGGTATTTTGAAAATTTCGGAAGCATACATCAATTTCTTTGTTCATCAGATCACTCACTCCTGAAACAGTTCTAAAGCCAAAAAATGCCAAACATTTCACAGAATTGCAGACTGAAAGTCGTGGGCCAGTTTGGTGTGTGTGCTTTGTTTGCTGTTTCCTAATGCAGTGTGAATACTCCATGTTGTTAACATTCCTGATCTGGTCTCTGATTATATAGAAACAGGAGAGATTGTGTTGTATAAACTGGGTAAATCCAGTGGGCTCCTGTGAGCAACTGGTGAGTTAGCAAGACACACAGGTAAACTAGCCCCAGCCTACTGGCAACCAATCTTTGACAGTGAAATATGTCAAATAACTGTGGTGTTGGAAAGTGTGTGGAAGACAAACTGTGCTAGGGCTGGGAGAAGCACACTATGAGTAAAAGCTATTGATAGTGGCAGGTGCTGTTATGAATAAAATAACTGCTTTAATGCTATCTGATTTTCTTGGGCAGGTAGATAGATATTCCTATGTCTTCTGGCTTTTACAGTGGTTGCATGGCAGTAGTGTGGTTTTCAAATACAAAGTCCCCCTCTGCAATCCATGTTGAGTTTTTCCCCTACAGAACAGAAGGAAGCACACACAAAAGAACTCTGTCAGAGACTTGTGAGATTCGCAGCAACGAAGATGATAATCAAAATTTATCAGCTGTAGAGCAAATTTGAAAGGGAGCAGTGGGCTAAAGTGAGAGATATAACCATAAGGAGCTGGAATAGAAGAGAATCAACTACGTTGGAAGAGACCTCCAAGTTCATCCAACCCAACCTATCACCCAGCCCTATCCAATCAACCAGACCATGGCACTAAGTGCCCCATCCACCCATCCAGGCTTTGCTTGAACACCTAGTCTTGAGGTCTGTGGTAATGGGTTGGACTTGATGATCTTTGAGGGTCTCTTCCAACCTTGGTGATACTGTGATACCTCCAGGGATGGTGACTCCACTGCCATTGCCAGTAGGAATGAGCTTCCCTGTGAAGTCCACTGCTCCTGTCTGAATTCAAATTAAACTTGGGTTTTGAATTTAGAAGTAGCTGTTTTTTCTCTAATTGTTTTTGTGCATTCATAGAAAGGGAAAAAATAATATTGGCAGGGTCAGCTGAACTTCTGGCAAATTCATGTGCAGCCTCGAGATAAATGTAGGCAACCCTACAACAACCATGCAGCATCTACCTGCATTTACTAAGGAGATGAGCACACTTTCTGAAATAGCTTTTACCTTTTCAGTGTGAATGAAGCTGAATCTATTGCTGAGGTGTGTAAATACTAAACAAATTATTGAACTGCTGCTTCACTTCCTACTTTGGATTACCAGGGGAAAGCACCATTGTGCTATAGAAACGTAGCTATTTGTCACACTCTTTATTAAGGGATTTCAGACTATGGTGTTGGTCTCTGCATGTGGTTTTTGCAAGGGTTTGCGGAGGAGTAGGTGCTGAGTTGAGCTCCATCTATGACTTGTTACTAACTCCTGTTCTCAGACATGTCTGGCCAGGAAATGATCTACTATTTAAATTGCCCAGAAAGGATGAATTCAGCTTTATGAGCAGGGATGTGTCCAGTGTAACTAGGTGAATTTTATTGTCTGCCATGAAACGTTCCCATTCACACAAGAGAAGCTGTAATGATACATTAATCTTTCACTCAAAATGCTGTCTAAAACCCCTCCAAAAGAAGCCACCAGTAAGTGCTCACACTAATTTCTTACAGAACTTTTTTAAACCTTTAAGATGCGATTCAGATGCACAAGTCACAGCCATCACACGATGTGATACGAATTATAGGAAAGTGTGTTTTCTGAACTTAGATTTTAAAATGTGCTCAGTTTAACACAAAGAAACTGTGCTACAGCCAAAGGAACGAAACCACATTCTTACTTCTGCCTCTTCACAGAACACTTAATTTTTGTGATAAAATCCGGGAGTGTATCTGCAAAGTGGCAGCAGTCTGCTTTGTTGGGTGTGCATTCGCTGCTTCCATACGATTAGTTTCTAGAAGATTGCAGAAGTTTGTATTNGCCCCCCCCCCCCCCCCCCTTCAGATGTTTGGAACAGGAAGGTTTTTATTCCATATTTAAACATTTGTTGCCATTTTTCTTAGTGCACCATAAAACAGTTTTTATTTGGCTTACATAACAACAACAGAAAAAAAAGGTTTAAAGATCAGATTTCTCCAATTTATAATGAAAAGATAATTCTAAAATCTAGGAACTTGATCAAAATAATTTTGTAATTGGGGCTGCAGGGGAGATTTACATTCAAGCTGACAATTTGGCCATCAGATCTGATATAACAGAAAACATGACCTGAATCCATCAGAGAGAATTAAGAAACTATAAATGATTCACTTATGTCCTTCATGTTTCTAATCTAATGGCTAAACAAAATTTATGTTATGAACAAACATGTCCTTATGACTGTAACTACCTTAGGAGAAGGAGAAATGTCACATACCTACCACATGCTCTAGTTGTTTGATGTAACAGAGGGTATTCTCAGAATGAAGCATGAGCAGAGCTAATCTTGATTTTGCAGTATGTATCTTGGTTACTTGGCTTATTTAGATACTTACCTGTAACATCTTTTTTAATCACAGTCCACTGATTTTCTTCTTTTTCTGGTTTCAAGAAAAAAAAAGAAAATCTGTGTACTAATTCAACAGATATTCTGGTCACAGGAGAAGTATCTGCAAGCTAACCATAGCTGTTCAATTTCAAACAACCCAGCCCTGAACCATCCCCTTAACTTTGTACACTGTCTCAAAATCCAAGGAGGCAGAAGCTTAAGTGCACATAGTCAGGCATGTGCATAAATCTAACCTACTTCTATTTAACTATTTGTTTCTTAAATCAAGGTGAAAATAATCAGAAAGACACTTGTGTCTGGATAAAACCCAGCATTTATTCTGTACAGAATGTATTTCAGGCTGCCATTCAGTGTTTCATGTCTATCTTCAGATCTTCTTATTAAGCAGCTGTGAAAATGTCTGAACTCTTTTACGTGCCACTGGATTGTAGGACAGCTGCTAAAGAACCTAAAATCTATTAAAATTTCAAATCTTCCCCATGTGAATAATAAACCAGATGACAATTACATAAATACATCAACACAGGCAATAAGCAATGACTCTTTGCCTTATTTACTTTTTCATATAATTCAGTTTAATTTCATTAAAATAAATCTACAACTTTGCATCACCATATCTGTACTGGTAAATATTTTACCTTGAAGGTTTAGAGCACTCCCTCACTCGTGCCTGGTGTCTGCTACTTTATTCACCATGGTATTTTTTCAGAGAGAAAAAAACCTTTGATAACTTTTTACAGTCTTTTTGCAATTAGTATGAACATGTGGCAAATGCATAGTGAAAAATATCATCTTCAGAAGTATTTCTCTGCTACAGTTTAAATGAATGGTTTTGTACTGCACCATCTAGAGCTGCCTTCCAATATCTGAAGGGAGCCTGCAGGAAGGTTGGAGAGAGGCTGTTCATAAAGGTGTCTAGATACACAGGACAAGGGGGAATGGTTTGAAGCTAAGGGAAAGTTAGAAACACAATGAATGTTAAATGGGGAAGCAGGTAGGTGCTAAGGGGAGGCCCCAGCTGTGTAGGGAGAGTAAGAAATCTGGCAGGTTGCTTACGCACCCCTGCAGTGGCCAGTCTGTACTAAGACACTGCTAGGAGTGTCTCACTGCAGAAGCAGTCTCTTCAGCACTTACATTTGGCCTGTTACCCTCCAGTACTGGTCATTGCTATTTATGTAGAGAATATTTAGGTCATCTAATTTTCAGTCACGATTTATTTCCAAGCTGAAACCTGAAAAGCTAATGGTGCATACAGCGAAATGGCATGTTAATGGAGAAATGAATTTAACTGGTAATTAAAGCACTGACATTGTACCAACTAGTTTTCTAGAAGCACTCTGAAACCATTTCCTGAAGGGGAAAATTTCAACAGGATCATCTCTCTAGTTTGCTTTCCAGGACAAACAGACTTTTTACGGTTCCTAGGTGCAACTGTTTACAGCAACGCTCAAAGTGTCTTCTGCCAACAGTAAAATATTAAAGCATATATCCCCTGGGTAGAAGAGCTATTGGTTATGAATTCTGGTTTGTGAAATAGCTGGCCAAGGCCTGTCTTTTACAACTTTTTGCTCATTTGTCTGTTCTATCTGACCTGCTCAATGCTGAATGGGCATTACTTGCATCTCTTGCTGGATTTATGTTCTTCTATTATGATCAGCAAGAAAATAAATGGCCAGAAGACTTGTAGCAAAGTTTTTCCTTAGTAATTTTTTACAAGTATAATTCTCAGGGTATTTTCATGCAACTGTCAAGGGGGAAAGAAGTTCTAAGTAAGGTATGTTGATAACAAGTTTTTGAATTGAACTCTCTTTTAACATACCCTAGCATATTTGTCATGTTTCTAAGGACATCAATGCAGAGAAAACTCTTCTGTTTCTCTGCTGTAACTTGTTATCCATGATCTCAAAACTTTAGCACACTGGTGAGCCCCTTTCTCACTTTACTGAACATACAGACTGCTTTTATGAATCTATTTATCAGTTTGTTGTTAGCTCAGCTCCCTTTTATAAAGGAACTGTCAGTTCTACCACAAGAACTGCTTCTTCAAATCAACTTTATTTTTCAGTCTGCTAGTCTTTTAGCATGCCAAGTGAGAACCTTTCATTTTTGAGGCTTTTTTCCTCTGCTCCTGACAAAACTTAAAACATGAGGGCCCTTTTGTCCGTCATATATTTTATTTATCTAGGTGGCTGTACAGTATGCATCCTGTGACAAATGCACCTGTCATCTATTCAAATGATAGCAGCCCTGAGGCTAGTGGTACTTTGCAGTTTGACAAGGTGTGCATAAAAGTGTCTCTTCCATCACCACAAAATCCATTAATATTATTCTTTTTCAGTACAGAATATTTACTTGAATGCTATTTCCAAGAAGCTATTGAAATTCAGTGGTATTTTCAGAACTTGACAACAGAGAATTTGCCTTTTACTGTGGGTTAAAATAATTTTTTTTTTCTTAATCCATAAAGCATGGGAAACTGAGGAAGAGAGATGTTAAGTTTTCTGCCCTCAAAGTCAAGTAGTACTAGTCTGGAATGCTATTTTGCTCTTGTTTTTCATCCCCTAGTGGCCTGACCCGACTAGATTCATAACAGTTACATCCTTGACATCAAGGATTAGCAATTTTGGTCCTCAAAACAAGAGTATTTGATGGAGGGGAATTGCTTTTGGCTTTTACCTTGGTTAAAAAAAAAATAAAAATCTTTACTTCCCTTAAATTATAGTGTGCCATACTTAACTTATTCACAATAGTTCTTGTTTTACTTTCGTAAGTACATTGTGGAATATGCATTTATCTAAGCAGGAAGAGGGTAGAAAAGGGAATTGCAAGGAACTGAAGGACATTGATTTTCTTCTTTCTTTGATAATATTGCCTTTTATAACTTGTTCCTTCATCTTTTATTCTCTGGTTCAACATGACTGGTAATGACGTAATTACCTAGTAGTGTAGGATGCAATACTTGAAAATATAGGGTTACCAAAATGGCTTCATTTAATGATTAGATTAAAATTGATTTAAAAAAAATAAAAATCTGTTTTAATATCCTGTTAGAGCAATTAAAATCTGTATTAACATTAGCCCTGGCAGAAAGAGTTTCAGAATTATTTCTCGTCCACATTAATGAGCCTTTATTATAGAAACCCTGAGGTATTTTATATCTCACATGGAAGAATATAATTAGACACAAATTGATAGGCCTGTGCCTGGTACAAAATTAGAATTTATAACAGATGATTCTGAACCTGTTGTCTGCCTAGTTTTACCCCTAGCAAATGCATCTGCAAGCACTGTAACTAATCCCCTAAAATAATCTGTAGCCAATCTGCACGACATTTCCCATTTCCTGATCTACAAACCATTAGAGAGTCATCCAGGTGCAATTCTTTTACAGCTTTACTAAACACTATTGAACACCTAATGACCTTGACAAAATTACCTGCATTAGGGTTGTGTCTGCTGATCTACTTCATCTTAGTGACGATGCTGTGTAGCAAAGCAAGATTTTCAGTAATGAAGGACCATAAAAACTATTTATTTTAGTATGTTTTCCTAACCCCCCTTTTGTTCAGTTCCTATGGCCCTATGTATTCTTGTTTAACTGTGTAGAATTTCTCACATATCAGTTAAATCATTTCATGTTTATCGTGGTGCAGTATTCAGTTTGGTTTCCTTCCTGGGAATAAAAATAGCATAAAACAATGCATTGGCATACATAGAAGATAATAATGCATTGTCTTACATGTATCTGACTTACAGGTAGAAATAGAATTATGAATCCACTAAAATAAAATTCTCAAAGTGTCTGGGAAATACAAATTGCCATTAGCTAAAAGGACTAATAGTACTCACAAGAGTTTATTTTGGGAGCTATATGGTGTAAGTAAGAGGAAACACTAAATGCTGGTAGATAAAAAGCTCAACCTCTTCCTGAAGCAATAGTTGGTGGGAAAAATTATGCATGCCTGCCTTGATACTATAACCCAAGCCTGATAATGTTTCATACCTCATTAGCTTCTGTGATGCTCTGAGAACAGAAGAATGAGTATGGATAAAATGTTATGTACAAAAGCAAATGCCCTTCACTTCTCTTTTCATTCCCTTTCTAAACTGCTAAATGACAACACAGATTGTGAAAGTTGTGTTAAATATTTGAATGCTTACTTTAGAAAGTGCTTGGATCTGAATGTCAAATTCTTAGGCCTGTAGGAGGAGGGATTCAAAACTACTTGCAGAAACACAGTTTTCTCCTAAAGTTCCATTCAGCTGCAAACTCCCTAACATAGCTTTTGAAGTCTCATTACTTGCTTAATGTTTTCTTGACAGCACTGTTAGCAAAAAATTGCTGTTCTGAACTTCCTATAATGAATTTGACATCCTAGGAAAGACTCCAGAAGGGAAACAGATGCAACTGCAGGCAGCATCCACTTTGGAGTACATTGCTCTGCAGGCTTTAAGACAGACAAGAAAGAAACAATGCTGCTTATCTGCTACAAATGGTAGCTTTAGGGGGAAGTATATTTAAAATTCTGATTTAATAAGCTACCTGTTTCTTTTTCAGACATGTACTGTGGTAGGCAAAGAAAGAAAGATGGAGAGAAATGTCATATTACAGCTGTTGGGCAGGTGGGCAGATGGATGGTGAAATTTCTGCCCATGCTAGCAGGAGAAACAGTACCATTGTAATGGCATTAAGTGCTGCTCTTCCCTCAAGTCAGTGGTGAAATGCCACTGCATTTAAAACCAAGAGTGTGCACTCATAGACTAACATTTTTGTGTATTTCACTGGAACAGTGAAAACCCTTCCTCGCTCCTGGTGCCCATCTTCTGTTTGATCTGGGTATGCAGAATTCATGCTCTTCACAGTAGTGGCAGAAGATAGAGGTTGGATTAGACGATCTCTGGAGGTCCCTTCCATCCCTTAACACTCAATGATTCTGTCTCATTGATATTTGGTGACAAAAAATTAAATATACACAGCAGTCTTCATACAGAGTTTCGCAGGACAGTTATACAGAACATTCTAGAACAAGCTGGGTTTGGCTGGCCGTGAATGATTACAGTGTAATATCTACACTGGCAAAAGAATTAGCAGTGCTAACAATTAATCTTTCTAGCACAGCTGATGAAACCAAGTAAAATATTTATGAGAAATAAAGTAGGTTTCCTGCTCCTGTGTTTACTTTCAGGTTTTGCTGAAACAAATGCTTATTCTCCTAAGGCACAGTGACATTTTTGCCTAAACTGAAGCTATTGATCCTCGAATTAAAACTTGTGTAATGTCCAAACATTTTAAGATAGACTGGAAAGACAGTACTAAGAACAGGTTAAGTCCAATATGTAGCATGCTCATATTCTTATTTATTTGTAATAAATAATCAAATGTTAACACCTAGACTTAACATTTAAACAAATTACCTGAAGAGCTCTTCTGATTAGCTTCTTACTGACTGTTAACTTCCTCTGTGTGAGCAGGGACACAGATCAGAAATTGTGGAAATAGGACTGTCTTCTGCATGCAAGACTGGATAAATAGTGACCATTTGTGACAGGAGTCTATATCATGAAAAGGAAAAAAACACAGTGATAAAATTACTCATAGAATGCACTGCGTTTCTTTTTCCTGGTTTAATTTCATTTCCAGTTCAAAAAATCAAAGTGATAGCAGGGGAAAGGAAAGAAAATCACGTGAATACATTTCTTCATAGCAAGAACTGAAATGTCAGTGAAGAGGCAAAATCACTAGAAATACTTACTGAGACTATGATGCTTGTCCTTCAATACCTGTCCTGCTAGAAAAGGGTTATCTATGCAGATGAAAATAATCTGAGGAAAAAGGGTTCTAGGAAAGTTTTGAAACAACTGTATCTGCCCTGACCTACAGTCTTGCAGGAAATGTGAGCTAGTATGAATTTTGTCTCAGTTGCAGAGAGCTGATGGCTCACCAGCTACACTGGCCATGATTGAGGGTAACTTTGTTTAGGATATTGTGTCACAGTGTCAGAAAGCTGAAGAATCTTTTCCCATTCCACGTTTGATTATACTTGGTAATCAATCTGATTTTGACACAGGCGTAGCTGATGAGCACAGACCTTTCAGAGTTCTGCTTGCCATGTCAACTCCTAGTAGTAGATAAGTCTTCAACCCCATACCCCACAGCTTTTCAGCTTTTAGAAAGTTTGTAGATGAAAGTTTCAATTGTTAATGACTACAGCTGTAGTATTATAATGCACATCCTCTGTCAAGTACGTGCTGGCTTGGTACCACCTGAGATTTCGAGACACTCAAATGATATAAAATTAACATGGCACATATTGAATAGGTTGGAAAGAACACAACTGACAAGTGTGAATATGAAAAGAAACTGCTGAGCAGGTGTGCTTCATAGGTCTCAAGGGGACTGTCTCTTCTGTAAGATGCTTATGTTATACAAAACTGAAAATCACACTCTTGAAATTTCTTGGTATCCGACTTGGGAAATGGTAAAGAAAAGGCTAATTGTGCCATGTGATCCCAGGAAGCTGGACAAAAGCAGGCTGCAAATGGCTTATATCTTGGATGTAGGAAGCAATCCTGTAAATCCCATATTTGATTATGTGTTGCACCCAGCAGATTTCATATTCCTTCCTTAAAGCTATTTTATAGGTCCCTTGGTTTTCAGTTTTCCACTGTCTCTTCCATCCCAGGTCTTTCCACATGACTCTCACCCTGAAGCATGACCTTTTGCTAAATCCTTTCAGCGAGGATCTCCATTTTATTTGCAGCTGGCACTAGCAAAATGTCAGCTTTCAGAAAAAAACATTTTAGCCGTGCAGTGTCACCAAGTTGCACAGCTGGATTTGTACAAAACCCTGTAAGATTGGCAATTTCTTTCCAACTCTTCCGTGTTCCAAAAGGGACTGAAATGTTTTGATGACCCAGCTCTTAAATATATATGTTACCTGGAAAAAAAAAAAAGTCTTTGTAACAACATTAATGTATTTCTCAGTCCTGACACTCAGGATAAACTCAGGACTGGTACACCTACTGTTGCATAAGTATGAACCATTTCAGATAATGTATGGAAGTGAGAGATGATAGCAGCTGTTGGTAGTGTTCGTAATTGTAGTCGAAATTATCTAAGTGAGAGGATGTTTTGATGAAAGGTTTAGAGGGAAAAGAAGTACTCAGTAGCATGTATTTGGGAATGAAACCCTTCTAGCCACAGACAGAAACATGGCCTTCCACAGGTTCCCACAGAACACACAGCTCCCACTGGACAACATACAGACTTGTCACAAGGGGAGTGACCTAGCAATCTCTTCTGAAGATATAACATACCACTCTTCATGCTAAAAGACTGCTTCTAGGTTTTTCCTGAGAAGAAAAATTCAAAGACATTTGTTGTTAAGGAATTTGAGCTTGTACTGATGTAAGGCTGCAATTATCAGGGGAAATAGGGCAGCCAAAGCTTCTTGTAGCTCCATTTTGCATTTTAGAATGGAGAAGCAGACTTTTGGTATGGCAGTGAGGCTTTTGGAGGCAGAAGTTAGTGTCTCAATCCTCTCCAATCCTTAGCAATTCCAAGTAAGCAGTCCTGGCACAGTTTCAGAGGTTACACACAGGCTGTTTGTCAAAGGAGGACCCACGGCCCCCAGAGACAAGTGTCTTTGTCCACTTAGAGGGTACTTTCAGGAAAGTTCTGTATGCAAATCCATGCAAGCAGTTCAGCCAAAAGAGGAACATTAGTGCTGTTATCATACGCAGTCAGTTAAAAAGTACCCAGTTTTGCAGTGCTTGTAAGACAGCAGAAGCAAGCATTGCCCAGAAAACAACAAGGTAATTAATTGTAGGACTTCTTGGTAATTAATTGCAGGAGTTCTCAGTAATTTGTTTATAGCTCTCTGAGTTGAGCTACCTGGATTCAGCTCAAGTTAATTCAGTCATGGCTGTGGGAAAATTCGTATTTATTACTCTCACCCTATTGCTTGTGTGCGAAATGTTTGGGTTTGGGTTTTTTTCTCTCTTTCCTCTTTATTAAAAGCCTTTCATTGCCTAAAATCAATGAAGTTATCAGCTGGGAATTGTTTGGCTTAACTCAGGGATTCTTTATAAGTTTTTCACAACCTTTTCTGTGTTACCTTTTTCAAAATTCACTTCATGTGTTTTGATCAGGTATTCTTTTTGCCTGAGAGATTTAACTGTTAGCCAGATGGATAGACAGATCTATACATGCACATGTGTCAACAGCCCTCTGAACACAGCACTAGACAATAGGTGACTGTGCCCTCCCCCCAAATCCTGTCCTTTTCCTTTCTGCCAATTGGAATAGCCTCAGATTTTCCACCTTCCCAGCACTTTGGCTGGCAAAAGGACAGCATGTGCTATGACGAGGCTGCAGGATGCAGGCAAGTGGCTGACCAATATACTTAGGCGGCCTGGTGAGCTCATTTAAGGCCCCCTTGTCTTCCTCCACTGCAAAGACCAATACCTGTCCCTTGCTGCTTATAGCCACTGACTTCTATAAAACTCATAGGGCCCCTCTGTCCTTGAGACCTTCCTTGTCTAACTTAACTTGGTTTATACTGGTGAATGATTTCAATATTCTTTAGGGGATAGACCTGATAAATGCACATCTTTTGTTTTCTTAGGAAGATAAAAGTAGTTAAACCAATACACTCTGGTTTTCGCCCTGTATCATATGTTGGTTTGAGATGTTGGCAATGCAAAGAACAATTCAATTAATGTCTTGAATGTGCAGTATAAGTTAAACAGAAGCAATAAAATAGGCAGAGATTAGTGGGGTTTTGGCAAAAAGAAAAGGGGAAAGAAAAGAAGAAAGAGGGTGTTATAACATTTTGGCAAATGTCAGACACAGGAAAATAGTTCATGCAGAAGGCAGTAATTAAAACAGTTGCTAATGAAGGTCTAATTAAATATTTGAGAAAATTCTGTATTTGGACAAGCTTGAAGTGAAAAAAACCCAGATACCAAGGGATGATGATTGAATGAGAAGGAAGGGAGATAGGCTGCCAAGTCAGTGAGGAAAGGTAGACAGATTAAAAAGAAGGAAAAGAAAGTTGGATAATGAGTGTGAAAGGCTAGACCAAAGCGTTCAGAAGAGCCTGTGTGCTACGCGCAATCTTTTCCCTCCTGTGTTTAGTTTTCAGATCTCCAGATGAGTGTGTGTTGTGCTTGGAACTCTTATGCATCTAGACATTTGGTTTTGCCAGAGCCTCGGGATGTCCTCTTTAGCTGTGGTTGGTGATTATTAACAGTGACACTATTGTCATGCTAATTGAAAAGTCAAACTTTAAGCCTGAGTACTTAAAGAACCTTTGGCACTTTTTTATGTAATTTTTCTCAAGCAATTTACTTGAGAAAATCAACAATGCTCAAACACCTTCTTATCAAAGGTGATTTGAGTGAAATGGATTTCTAGCTCATCTTCTGGTTTTAGATAGGTGAAGTTTATTGTGACTGTTTACAGCAGGATTGTGTTTAAATGCAGATACACAACTAAATAGTAAGGAGAAACAGTATTTTAAACATGGGGTAACTTAAGCAAAGGCAATGATGACTTTGTACACAGGCAGAAAGTACTGATGTCTTCACTAGGGCTTGACAGTGACATGCTGTTAGGTGTCAGTTAAATCGCTGAGGGGGAAATGTGTGTGTATATCTCATTAGCAGCAGAGACAAAGCCACAATGTCCTTGCTTAACTTCTTCTGCATCCTGCCTACACTGGTTCTTTAGGACACTGGATTATTAAAGTTGCAGAGGAATTATTATGTTGTTATTCATAAAGCACAACCAAAATACTTTAGGACATGGCAATAATGTAACTGGATTTTTGCAGCTCACAGCCTGAAATGAAAAACCCAAATCAACCTTACCTAGTGCCATGTAGGATGTCCTTATACCAAAATCCTGCATCAGGAACATTGAGGATGCTCAGAGAAATCTGAGTGTCCTGGTTACACTACTACAGTTCTGCAACTGATTTTACTGTTAGACAATACTGTCCACATTCACACAATGGAAGAACAGACTGCAGACCTGAGCTGAGTAAAGTACGTCCTTAAGGGTGGGACAAAAGATGTCTCTGGTAATGCTTTTTATGGTACCTAAGGGCAGTACTCTGAATTCATTGAAACATTTATCATACAGCCTTACAATCTGCTACAGTTTCCAGCTCTTCTTAAAACAACATGGAGAGTACACTAATGAAAGTTCATCTTTCCTAATTTATTATCTCTCATTGCTGCTGTTCCTTCCTAGCCTTTAAAGTGCAGTGTATGAGCCAGGTTACATCTCTTTCATTCTTCTAAGCTTGCACATGTACAGTGCCTTTACCTGCCTTTACCTTTTTATTTCCCACAAATGTTACTTATTGTCTTCTTGCTTCATACTGTTGTTACCTGGGTTTTGCAGCGAATTTAAAAGCCCTTACAGAGTTCCATGAATACTACCAGACAACTTGTGGCTGTTTTTTTGTTTCCAGAATATATGGTTACTGGAAATAGGAATGTTCTAGGACCTGATTAATGAAAAATGAGTGCCAAGCAAGGAAATTTCTTTTTATCGTCTTACTAAAACCCGCACCTGTGAGATTTACATACAGAGATTTTGATGTGGTGGGTATTGGAGTCTTTTTCTCTTTCTTTGTACCATTTCTGTCTTCTTTCAAGCCCCTGAAAGAAGAACTCATGTTTGAAGTGGAGGAGGAAGCACAGTTAAGGAGAGAAAGGAGCAAGTGCATGGTAGTAGTGAGCAGAACTAGTGGATTTTGTTGGAGGTTTTAGAAACACTGAGCTTCTGTGAGCAGCCGGTGATGGTTATTGGAATGGAGTTGATATGCAGTCAGTTGTCATTATTAATAAAAAGAGTTATAAATTACTTGGGTGAAGTATGGATTCTGCATAACTGAAGTCAGTGGGAGCTCAAGCTAGTTCCTTAGCATAATTCCTTAACATAATTCTGGATTCTCAGTGCAGAAAAGTTGTTTTTCCCCTTGCTGCTTTTGGAGAAGGACTGGGTGTACCCTGTACGTTGTTTAAACAACCTTAATTTGTTACAGGATGGTGTAGAGATGGTGTCAGAGAAGACATTTTCCTTACTCTTTCTGCAGTGTTCTTCCAGGCCCTTTGTGAAACAGCAGAACTTCTCTGTTTGTATTAATGATGAGCCCAGTTCAGCTGCTATTACCACTGTGACATTCAAGTCATATTTAAAATTATGACATCAATATTATTTATAAGGTCAGACATGTCACAGCTATATTTTTATTAAAATTAAAGACCTCCCGGCTGTGGGATAATAAGCTTTTAGATGGCTTATTGTCATGTAAGAGCATGTATGAGTGTGATCTGTGGTACTTAAGCTGGGAATACTATCTTCACAGTATGATTAGAATAATGCTTTCCCTGATTACCAGAAGTCTTTCCAACTCCACCAATACATCACCATTAGTTGTAGGGAGTTGGTTATGTCTTTGTCTCATAAGATAAGAGAGCTGTTGCAATAAATATGTATTGGGTCCAAGAGCTGCACTCTCAAAGTTCTTCTGACATGCAATCATGGGAAATAATGTTTAGAAGCTTGAAGTCACAGCTTGTGTTTATGACAAAAGTGGGAATCCTGCCTCCTGTTCCTTGCAAGAGTCGCTCACAGGACTATGTCGCGTTTCAATTGCTGATTTACAAGCAGTAAGCAAGAAATTGTTATTTTCCTAATAGTTCTCAAATAAAAGACAACTAAAAAAGACTTAACACATCCAAAAGTACTTTTCAACACAGGTTGCATTTCTGCATCTTCTAATCTAATGTTTGAGCAAAGTTTCAATCAGAAAATGGAATGAGAAAGGTAAAATCGATACTCGTAACAGTTATTGCTAACCGTGTGGTGCTTACAGATTTAAATATAGAAACAGTTTATTCTGTGGTGTTTATCAGTGTCAGAGCCAACAGACTTCCACGAGGAGGAAAGCAGTGGGTTGCTGACGATAAAACCACAGCTATGGGATGCAGTGTAATTGTCGATGTGGTTGAACAAGTAATTTAATTGTAAAATACAGAAATAAAAAGTAAGTACAAATAAAAATGAAAATCTCCATCTAATGTTTCTGTGCTTGGTTCCTTAATGGAGCTTTCACAGAAATAGCTGTTCCCTATATTTTAATTCTCTACTCGAATGTGTTTTCCTAATTATAATAGATTTTTAAATACAATTATACTCTCAGGTTAGGTTAGATATCCAAACACATTGAATCCAGCCAAGGTAGTTTGAGGTATACAATTGGTGTTTAAACTTTTTGTACAGCTGAAAGAATAACAGGACATGTATTTTCCAGGTAGGGAAGAGATTCGGGCTGAAACTTTGGTAAATCCAAGTATATTTTGCTAAGGAAAGAAGACTTCCTTGATGTTTAAAAACATGAGGCTGAACAGCAGCTATTATTACATCCTACATTGTCTAGAAATGCAAATGTAGTGTGCTGAATGCAGTAGGTGAAACCCTGGGACCGCTTTCCCTGACTTCATCACTTTTGATGTTGAGAATTTCGTTACTGGCTGTAATCAGATGATTCACATTATTGCTCTCTGTAGCAATAACACAGAGTGCAGGAGATAACCAAATCTGGCATAGATGCAAGCTATATTTGCTGTTGGGATGTCTCTGGTTTTAGCACTTCTCTGTAATGACTGGATTATTAGGTCATAATGATCTGAATCTTTAAAGTCCCTGTAAACAGCCTTGTGCACAGCTTTCAGTACAATTGGGGTTTGTCATGGATAGAAGAAAACTTACAGTAAACAATTATGAGACTCACAGATTAAAGGATAAGCTCTGCTTTCCTCTCCAGAACTATTTTCCTGCAAAGAGAACTATCTCCTCCCAGCATTATAAATCTGAGATGTGGGCTCTCTGTGAGCCTCTATCAGCAGCCAGGCAGCACCTGGCTCCCACCTTAGCTCCCCTTGGGAGCTACCTGCTGCTTATCTTCCCTGTGAAGCAGTCAATTAGGAGCAGGGGAAAAGGCAAATCTTCCAGCAGACACTGCCTAACAAGGAAGTAAGTCTTCAGAGAAGGAAATTCATCCTTTTATCATGCTCAGGCTTATAACCTCCACTCGCTCTTTCGGCTGAATGCATGGCACCACATTATTTTATACCACTACTTCACCAGGTTAACCTGTACATTGTTCCTATTCACAAAAGATTCATGCTTTCAACTCTTATCCAGTTTATTCGGTGAACTGTCTGCACAAGATTCCCTCTTTTGTGTTTAAGAATACATAAATCATTTAAATCCAAGAAGAAAATAAAGAGATCAGGGGATAAAAAGAAAATAATAAGAAGAGAATATGTTTGTGGTAAGAGAAGTAATTAAATTATTGCATCCTGGAATTTTTCAGCAAAACATTAACAGTTGCTAAATACAATATTAGTAATACAATAATAAAAACTGCTAAACACAAATACATTACAAATTGTATCAGTGGTCTGGGTACAAACAGAGTTAAAAGGAAATTCCACCAAAAGAAAAAAGCTCCATCTAAAAGACAAATGTCTTTTCTACTATTGATAGATATCCAAGCTGCAAAGTACTGATGACAGTAAAAAAACCTTCCAATATCTTACAGGTAGAGTATTATTTTAGGAGAACAGATAATCATCTCTGGTCTTTTATCTGAGTTCTGCAATAGTGCCTCAAAGCCATCTTAAAAGTTTACAGTCTACAGCTGAACTTTCTGACTGCATGATCAGTTTGAAACCCATCTTGCATTACCTTTGATATTTCTGTGTTTGTACAGAGCAGTGAACCACGAGATGCATGTTTTGTTTTCCTCTATTTCTTTGGGTGTTATTCAGATAAGCAGTGCACAGTGCAGTTAGCTGCAGATTATACCTTCAATGATAATAAAAACACTAAAATCTATCTCAGGCAGAAAAAAAATTATTTAAGTTATTTAAATAAATACTTCTGATCCATCTACATAAACAAATTCCATTTTCATCTGAACAACAAATTTTCATCTGAAATGAAAAACAGTATTATAATCCTATGGTATTTCTGTTGATTACAGTGTTTTATTCAGGGTTTACATGAAAGTCTGATAATTACCTTAAATGTACTCATATCATTATTCGTTAAAAAAAAACATTGAAGAAATGTTCCACTGATGCTGTCTACAAGACAAGAGAGTGCAACATTCAGTTCCGTCTGCGGTACTGACTGCTGCATGACTAGAATCACAGAATGGCTCTGGCTGGAAGGGACTTCAGAGCTTGTCTACTCCAGCCTCCTCACCGTGGACAGAGACACCTTTCAACTAAACTCAGCTGTTCAAGGCCTCATCCAACCTGGCTTTCAACAGTCCTGAGGGAGGAGGCATCCACAACATCCCTGAACAGACTGTTCCAGAGTCTTACTACCTTCATACTAAACAATTTCTTCCTAAAATTCAGTCTAACCCGCTCTCCCTCAGCTTCAAACCATTTCTCCTTGTCCTATCTGTAGACACCCTCATGAAAAGTCCTTCTGCAGCCTTCCAGGATCCGTTCAGGTACTGGAAAGCAGCTCTGAGGTTTCTCTGGAGTCTTCCCTTCTCCAGGCTGAATAATCCCAGCTCCCTCAGGCTATCCACATAGCAGAGGTGTTACAGCCCTTGGATCATCTTTGTGGCAGTGACTTCTGTTACCTGATATTTTATAGGTAGAGTTATTTTTTCAGGTGGCCAAAACAATAATCCTAAGAAGCAGTAAAACAGCAAAATGCACACATTAAATTAGAAAATTAATATATTCCTAGATGAGCCTTTGAAATGGGAGTTAAG
Organism: Eubucco bourcierii; assembly: GCA_013396675.1. Classification (NCBI taxonomy): domain Eukaryota; kingdom Metazoa; phylum Chordata; class Aves; order Piciformes; family Ramphastidae; genus Eubucco; species Eubucco bourcierii. The sequence continues at coordinate 681,977 of VWZE01007602.1, read as the reverse complement.
AATAGTGTAACATTTGACATTAAAATTGCATGATGAATTAGGTTAATTAACTGGAAAAGTTAGTAATCTCCAGAGCCTTATAGCTCTGGGAAAGGGAGATGACAAAGAATATCTGAAAAAAAAGGACAATACTTTATTCATGCAGATGTCTCAATGGAGCCAAAAGGCTGCTTGGGCTGCTTTTCCAGTGCTACCCTGTATTACTATTATTATTATTGGTGGTGGTGGTGGTGATGATGGTGAGGTAGGAAAAAACTCTTAGCTACTCTTTCATTCAGATTTTAAGTGCAGCAGTTTTAACATGTGATTAGGTCATGCATAGGAACTGTTTTTGATCTGTTCTTCCCAGGAATTTGTAGGCAATTTTGTCTTGAACCCTAGCCCTAGTTTTGAGTGACACCGTTTAACACGTGCTGGCATTTTTAGCAGGTGGCTTTGTCACAAGAAATAATTTGTGTATCTGGTTTGATGAATCATTTCACTTCCAAATGCCACAAGAATCTAAAACATCCCACAAAATGTTGTGAAACAAGCATGCAACCTTCTATTTTTATTTCATTAGCAGAACGGAGGGTTAGAATCATAACTTTTTCCAACCTGGGAGTTTTTTAATCAAAAATTACTGTTGAGCCCTCAGAGTGTGGTTATTTGAAGTGGAAATGTTAGATCTATTTCTAAAAAGAGTCTATAAAATCAGCATCCGTATTCACTTCAGCTTTCAGTGCAGCCTTAGGAAGGATCATAACAAAGACATTTAATTTCAAATGAAGAAGGAATTTGGGCAGTGATCATGATGTGGAGTAACGGGTATGAACACTTAGCCTGGAAAGACATTTTAGCAGTGTCTGAGGGGAGCAGCTTTTCTGTTTCGTGGTGCACTGGATCTACCTTATTTTTTTCTATCCCCTTACCATGGCAGCTGACAGCCAAGCCACACCTGCATGGCATTTTGGCAGGTCTGAGGTAACTCAGACTCGCTAGATGCCATGTAGTCTACCACAGCCATCCCATAGCTCTGCACTGAGGTTTATTGGGAACATGTACCAGCACTCTGTGATTGCATAGTGGGTGCCACTGCTGGCAGCCAGCAGCCCTTGGTCACAGCACAGCAGAGAGGCTTTGATGCCACACAGTATTCTCAGACACCTGGTCACACTGCAGATGTGTGTATGGCAGAACAGGCATACTCTGAATTTTTAGGTTCTCTGCGGTGAGCTGTCTTTGGTCAGCTCCAGATGCCCACCCAGCTGCCTTCACACTCCCCCTCCTCACCAGCACAGCAGAAGATACCATGAAAATGCTCACAGATCAGACCTGGCAATGACTGTCACATGTAAAAGGCCCTCTCTGCTCCTCCTACCCTCCTTCTCCCCTGGCACCGCTGTTCACTAGCAGGCAGCAGTTTGCCCTTCATCAAATACAATTCCCCGAGGTGCTGTGAGCCTCACTGGTGCAGCCACAGTCTGCGTGTGGGGTGGCCCTGGCAGAGCCGGCTGGAACTGGCTGTGTCTGGCACCAGCCAGCCCCGGCCCCTCAGGACAGAAATGTGGTGGGGGAGAGCAGCCAGCAGCACCTTACCTACCCAAACCAGATCCCTAGATCCAAAACCACCTTCCACACAGGTGTCAGACCTTACATGTGTTCCTGACAGCATCAGCACCTCCCACCTGAAGCTCTGCTGCAGGTGTTGGAGGGTGAGTGAGGCTTTCAGGAGTGCCCTCAGCGAGAGTCCTGCCTGCACCTCCAGCCGCTGGCAGCTCCACACACAACACGCCCCAAAGCGAGCCTCCAAAGATGGGCCAGAAGCCTCGGTAAACTGAGAAGCTAAGCCCTTGGCTCCCTGTCTGCCCTGCTGCCCGTACACACAGCAGACATCAGCCCTGACAGCGCTGCAGGACCTGCTTGTGTGTGCCACTGCCAAGGCACAGAGCCTTGTCAGAGCAGTTGCCAGAGCGGCTGGGGCCAGCCAGGCTCCCCACAGAGGGACAGGAGCTCTACCCAGCCCAGCGAGCTACAGCAGCGCTGGCAATGGCATGGGGCAGGTTCAGCTGGGGCCTGGGGGAAGCAGTCAGAGCTGTGGCTTCTGCAAGCCATGCTGTCTGTCAGGCGGGCTCAGGGGGCAGGACAGTGAGCTGGCCTCATTCACCGCCACAGCTTCGCTGCCAGGGCAGGGCTGGCTCCCTCCCAGAGCCCAACCCAGCTACAAATCAACGCAGGCTGTGCAATGAGGGATTTGGGCTCACATACAAGCTCCAAAGTGAGCTAACGTGACGGCATGGATCGTGGGGCTGCTGGATCCTGTTTGGAGGTGGCCGAGAGCCTTTGGCCTGTTTCGTTAAATGTAAATTGACTCCAATGCACTCTGAGCAAAGCAGTCTGATTCTTGGCAGGCCATGGTTTGTCTCAGCTGTTACTGAATCCTTGGCCCTCAGCTAGAATAATTATCATTTCAGGATGGTTTTAACAAAAGGAAGGATACAGCTACTCTTACAGGAAATGTAACATATCAAAGGCCCTGTCCTGCTGAAGCTGCAGAAAAATGAGGACCAGATACTTTCCTGTGGTAATAAATACAGTAATTAAATGGCTTTTCTATGTGGGAATTTCAAAGCCAACATTTTAGATTTATTTTGGGGTTTATGTCTGCTACATGAAAAAAAGAGCCACTAGTCTGTATTGCAGTAGTAACATATAGGAGGTCCACAAAGATGCTCAGAGGGCTGCAGCAGCTCTGCTATGAGGACAGGCTGAAAGAGTTGGGTCTCTTCAGCCTGGAGAAGAGAAGGCTTCCAGGAGACCTGATAGTAGCCATCTAGTATCTGAAGGAGGCTTACAGGAAGGCTGGGGAGGGATTATTTACAAGGTCTTGCAATGACAGGACAAGGGGCAATGGGTTTGAACTGGCAGAGGGGAGATTGAAACTGGATGTTAGGAGGAAGTTGTTTGCAGTGAGGGTGGTGAGACACTGGCACAGGTTGCCCAGGGAGAGGTTGTGGCTGCTCTCTCCCTGGTGGTGTCCAAGGCCAGGTTGGAAGAGGCCTTGAGTGACCTGTGGTAGTGGGAGGTGTCTCTGCCTATGGCAGGGGGTTGGAACTAGATGATCCTTGAGGTCCCTTCCAACCTTCCCATTCTATAGTTCTATGATTTTCCCTTTTAATGAGCTTTTATAAAAACCATTGAGGTTTTGGAGTGAGGTAATACCATTATAAATTTCTTTGTGAGAACTGAGTACTGCAGAAGGGAGCATGTAAGCACATATTAATATCGATATTCTACTCTAATTTATTTTTGTTAGCAAGTGATAAGGAATGAATTGCTAGGAAACACCAAAAAGTTACAAACACTAGCGAACAAGTAGGTTATTAATCGTATTTATTGGGGTGGAGAGATATTATGAGTGATAAAGAAAGGTTTTCATCCATAAAGAATGCATCGAGCTGCCTCCAACGTGATTTAGTTAATTGATCTAAAAGAAGGTTGATTCATGATTAGAAAAAGGACAAATAAATCTCAATTTAAAACTCTCAGAACACATTCACTCAATAAACTGCATCAAGAAACACAACCAAAACAGCTCTTCAGAAAGTCAGAGACCTTTCCTACCTGATGAAAGCACAGTGACATTGAAAGGTTTTTTTTTTCCTCTTTTTTTTTTTTTTTTGTTGTTGTTTTTAATTGGAAACATTTTTTTCTCAGGAATCTTCTGATTCTGTCTACAGAAAATATTTGTCTGCTGTGTTTATATAGTGAAGAGAATCTTCATTTTTATTCTACCTTACTGGCATTGGGTTAGCAAATTGCCCAGTCAGTACAGAAGGGCAGATTTGCCACCACCTTAGCCCACAAATGCCACCCAAGGGTGAGTCTGGCTGTGAGCTGGCATCCTGATAGCTCTTTCAGGCCTGGATCAGCGTGAAGTGTCTACAGAATGGAGCAAAGTCCCATGCTAGAGCTGGGGAAAGTTCCTTTGCAGACTTTTCTAATTGAGCAAAAATCAGTATCACAGAACTGAAATGATCAAGACTGAAATGATCTCAGAACAGGTTCTCACTGCAGTGGCTGGGACTTGTTTTTACCTCCTTCCCTGCTCCTGCAGCCACTTTCTGTGTCCTTTCCAAACAATGAGAGTGAAGATTCCCATTGCCCTACCTTTATCACTCTGCTCTCTTTTTCCTCGGTGGCTCCTGACAAAACCAGGGAACTGAAATGTGTAAAATGGTATCTTACTCACAGCAGCCACTGAAACAGAATTACTCACTCAGGAATGGAACCAAGGAGGAAATGGCCCCAAAGCATTGTAAACTGTAGGCTACTTGGCGCTGGGGCCTCTAGAGAAACAACAACAGCAGGCAAGAGATAGACATTGAAAAAGTATCAGACTGAGACATGTCCTTAAACGCATTTCTCAGTGCCTTTAATGAGGCTCTGTGCAGCTAGAGAATAGCACTTCTGCTTTAATTTCCCCGGAGGCTAACACTCCTTTGCTGCTGCTGCTGCTGTTACTATTTATCTAATTGTGCATTTGCTGAGTGATGCTCTTGCAGCATCAAGAAGAACATATTTTCTTTTGGGTACTTTCAAAGCAATCTTTTAAAGTTTCCACCTAAAATTAGAACTTCTTAAATTGCACCAGTCCCTGGTCTCTGTTTCGATACACATAAACTTGTTTTCTTTCGTGTAAAACACACAAAGACACTTTGAGAAAGGAACTGAAAAAACACAGAGAGGGACACTTAGAATAAGAATATTTGTATTTATACACAATAATGATTATTTGTGTTCTGAGGGTCTTGTTGCCAGAGAGTAGGAGTGAAGATGAGGAAAACTCCAAGACTTGGCTCATCCAGTGCCTGATGGTAGAGAAATTGCTTTATTTCTAAACTGCAAAATGTATTGAATTGATTACTCTAAGGTTTCAGTGGTAGGCTATAAAATGTGTTGAACTCCTCCCCCTAATAAAGGTATAATCCTTGTAATACAGAATTCTTATAATAAATGGACTTTTGCAATGCAGACACTTTTACATGGCATCTTTTATAATACAGGGAAGCAACAAATATGTAACTATTACTTGTTTGCAAATGTGGATGTGATTTTGACTGCTTTTAAGGTAAATAAGTAATAATTCTACTAGTTAATGACACCTTTTAACCACCATATCTAGCAACTTGCCCTATCATCTCCAGATTTGTAAGTTCCATCTCACAGAGCCTCCTGCTTCTGAGGAAGATATTCACATGCCAATAAACCTGTTTACATTTCACATTGAAATTGAGTTTTCCTGACAACAAAATTCTAGAAACTCTTTATCACATATGGCATGTTTGGGCTTTTATAGGCAGGAGAAGGAGCTCAATTAGTTAATGTACAGTGTGTTTATATATAGGAGTGTTCCGAAGAGGTATTTATTGCTGTTTCTAAATGCAGTTTGTGACTAAGACTATGCTTTGAATTTCAGACCAAGAACGTGAAGAGTGCAAAGGTTTGGGAGTCTGAGGCTGCTGTATACTAGAATAGAGGGGGTGTGTGGTCACCCTGTGCCTCAAGTGTCCAATCACAGAGCAGTGACAAAAATAAGGGTGAGTATTTTTCATTCATCCCCTTCATATTTTATTGCACTGCAGTGTAACTAACAATCTTTTATTAGAAATGTGTCCTTTTTTCATTTCCTCTGCTCTTCTGAAGACAGAAGGGGGTTGTAAGTAAGAGTAGTTGAAGCTTATCTGTTCCTCAGCAAAAAGGTGGTTGTGTCCTATTTATATACAGTTAAAGAGGTAATTAATGTGCAGGTCTGCAATATCAAATGCATAGCAGTTTGAAGATGAAAACCGATTGCTTGGCCTTCGCTTTGTGTTGTCACCAGCCAAAAATTTATACATACATTTATGATATGCACTTCCAGTGCCAACATTATTAGAATTCTCTTATTAGATACTTTGTTATACCCACAATGTCTGCATTATGAGAGGCAAGAAGTGCTATTCCAGTTTTCCTGGCTATTTAAAAGCTGGTCTGAGGTAGGAATGAATGCATACTGGAATGATGCGCCAAGGCAGTAGAGACGTGCTCAGTTATACCCTGACCCTAAACAAAGCTACCTACATGTGGGATTTAGCAGGGTTTGTTGGGTTCTCTGGGTTTGCTATTTGGTTGTTGGGGTTTTTTTATATGGTTGGTTGGTTTGTTATGGTTTTTTCTGAACTCTACACACTCTTGTGTCTTTTAAACTATTTTTTAATCAATCAAAGTTGTTGAATTCATTAATCCATTAAACCTCATTCTGTGTAAATCTGTTGAAGATTCTTGAGCTTCAAATTCTTAACTTGAACTCCCAACAGAAATGGTATGGCATATACTCTACTGGAGAGACAGACTACATGAGTAGATTTAGAGTGTATATCATACATATGTTTAGTATCATTATCTTCCTTAAGAGCTGTGTCCCTTGCATAAATTCAGCAGTTTCACCAGGATGTGTTGGACTCTTAATCTCCCTGTGATCTGCTTTTCTCCTGAAGAGAAACATTGCCACCTACAGACTCGGTGCCCAGTTTTCGTAAAGAGCAAGCTTACTCTGTGGCTGAAAAGTCACAGAAAGATGATGGCTTTGCAAATAAGCTGGGGTTTATATTTTTCATAAATTACATATAAAATAGGCCATGGAATAATTGAGGACACTTACTGATGGCATCTTTTCAAATAAAAAAATGGTGGGTTTTGACAGCAGAAGTGCTTAGGTCATAAAGTCTAACGATGCAGGAAAGCAATCGATATTTAACACTGGTTAATTTTGATTTGAAATTACTGTAATTACTTCATGGATAAACTGCAAAGAGATAAGTCATTTTCTTGACTTCAAAAATGGCTTTATTGAAAGAGCTACCAAAAGGACGGTAGAAGCATTTTACACTCCTTTATCCTGCACCCAAGGGATAACTTTTCCCGTTCAGCAGTATTTCTGATGGCGTTAACAAGCTCTATGGCAGACTATGGTAGAACTTGTTCTGTTGCAACAATAACCTGTAGTTGCTGTTGGAAATGTGTTGTCAGTTGACAAGTGTTCAATCGTTCTGTATTAGCAGAAGGGGGGGAAGGATACACTTGCTCTCCTAATTAAGTATTGCTGGAAACTATATTACGTGCTGTTGAGTTCATGTGGCAGTACCAAAGGTATCAGAGTGTCTGAGGTATTAGGCACTCCAGGGGCACGGAGGTAACTCCCAGTCAAGTTAGCTGAAAATGAGGACTCAGGCATTTCCATTCCCTTTGCAACTTGTGTGTTTTAATCAAGATAATGCAACAACTGCTTAAGATACATCCAGGCAGCACAGCAGGTAGCCTTCCTAGTGAGTTATTCAGTTGTCTTCTTCTGCACCTTCAGTCTAATGCCATTTCAGAGGTCATACCTGGGTTTACATACAAGAGGATTGTGCCTCTCTAATTCCTGTGGCAGCAAGGAGTCCAAACTTCTGACTAGCATGCTATCATCAAAGAACAAAGTTCTGATCTCTTTAACTTCTGGGTCAAGAATTGGAATACAATAAGGGTTTTTTAGTTGTTTTTCATTACTAAAGAGGCAGCTTTAAGAGAATTAACACATACTAAACAACTAACACATTACATTTGGCAGTGAACATTTAAATGATAATTTCACATTGAGACATCTACTTGGTGGCATGAATAATGCATAAGAACTATACATCATACAGGTGAGACTGCTCAAGTGTGTCAAATTAAGTGTTCACTGTGTATATGTAAAAAATGAGCTAAACCATTATTTCCTAAGTTTACCAAACAAACTTTGAAAAAGTTGAAGATAATTTACTGAGCTGGATGAGAATTTCATGAAATGATTGATTTACTATATAAAATATTCCATAATGTTTAATTTTCCCCTTTGGAAGAGATTTAAAGCCAGTAGTTAAGACAGAATCTTCTACAGCCATCTTACTTCAGTCTTTTCACCATGCATTGCTTCAGTCTTGTTGATCTGCACTGGAAACCCACAGGTGGATCAGCTATAGGTGACGAGCTGCAGGACACACTATTTGTGTCATCAGAGTAACAAATGCAGGGGTCACTTAACATAACTGCACACAGTGCCCTCTCTCACTAAATATAGTAGAGTCAGAGAAGAGAAAACTTCTTGGCAACTGTTAGATTTGTTACTCACCTGGGTAGTGAAACAAGAATGAAAAAAACACATCTGCTCCTGACAAAGCTGTGCTCTAGCAGTTGATTGTGTAACCCTGCAAAGCTGGTGACAGAAAAAGATTTTCACTAGGGTTTCCTCTTGCTGCTCTGATGAGTTCTACGTTTTCTCTTTAGAGAGCAATTCCTGACCTCCTCTCATACCTATCCATTATAAATATGTACACTCCCAGAGGAGCTGAATTGCTCCAAGCCACAATTAGCTTTCTGCTACATTCTGATAGTAGACGACAGGAAGGTCATTGCCTTCCTGTCCATTGCCCCAGCTAAAATGAAATGAAAAAGTGAAATAAAACCACAGCCAACATGCTTGTGTTGCCTAGAGTTAAAAACTTGGTTTATGTGGCAACAACTTGAGTTTCTGTCTTGATTATGCCCACTACTTAAATCTGTGTTTCAAATGTTTCTACACTGTACTCTGGGTTTCTAGTAATGCCTGATCTCCTTAGTGGGAAATGCATGACCTACAAGGCAGCCAGTCAAGAGGGAATGATGAAGGGCTTAATTACTTCCTCCAGCTAGCATCAATTAGAAGCAGATGCTGTGAAAACCTAATGCCCAGAGGGCAGCAAGGGCAGAAGCTACTTCGGAGAATTTGGGTTTGCCATAGCAGAAATGCAGGAGGGAAGACTGCTGGTGGTGAGGTAAGCATTAAAATGTCTGACTGCCAGAGAATAGCTTTGCTCATTTCAGATGGGGATGCTATAAATGCCTGAGAATATTAAATTGCTTTGAGGTAGTAATTGGTTGTTAACTGGTAGCATTTGAACTGCAGTATCTTCAGGGACTTCAATATTTTTCCTTGTTATCAAGTTCCATCATTTTATTTTTGAAATTTTCCTACGCTTAGAATAGGAATGAGTCCATGGAAAGGTGAGATGAAATAACCAGTAAAGACCAAACCTGTGTTTCTGTTCCTATGAGTTATTCAAGCAACCACTCTTCTGATTAGAAGAGTTACAAGGGTCTGGTTGAAGAAGAAATAGCACAGGATCTGGACACCAATCTCTGCTCTTCTGTAGTGAAACTGCAGCCCTGTGTATCTGGTGAATTATGTCTTTGTCTTCAGTTGGTCTAAGGTGAGGCTGTCTGCAGCCCCACTAATGCTGTGGCAATGATTTCAAGGTCTGTGAGATGTTTGCAGCCTAATGTCTGCAGTACATTACAGGTACTGTATTAGTGTTAAAATATGAAATCTCTTGAAGGCACCTGAGCATTGAGGCAGGGGAGGTGTGTTTAATGTGAGTGTTCAGCTGGCAACAGTATCGAATTTAGTTTTGTCTTCTCAAATCCACGCTGAGATCTGAGGTACTATCATCTATCAGAAATGGATATTAATAAACATTAGCTAGTTTGATGATTATGAACAGTGTCACCAAGCAATTAACATTTAATTGAGCATTAAATAAAGTCCACTTACTGTAAAATATCACCATCTGAGTTTAAAACACAACCTTATAACAATGATTTTTTTGCAAAGCATTAATTGTCTTGTGGTTTCTGGCTTAAAAGACAGCAGAAAAGAAGGCATCTTCTGTGCAAACTTAGAGAGTTTATTGGCAGTTAAGAACAGTTTATCAAAGAGCATGAGGGAGGGGTTAGGCACTTTAGGACACAGTTTTCACCTTGAATCTGGTTTTAGGATTTCTCCCATTTTGAACACTCCAGCTTCTGATGTGAAAGTGAAGCTGTCAGGCCCCAGCACTGTAATTCAAAACTTTTGTGCTCAACTCCTTGTTTCAGCTGTTCTCAAAAAAAAATGTCTGGCTTCTAAACTAAAGTGAAAGTTTATGGGGTTTGTGTAAAGTGCACTGCATCACAGCAGGTCCTGGCCTCTCTGGCCAATTAGTTATCAGCCCACGTCAATTGGCTTCACCTGGCGTGAAGCAGAGAAGCAGTCAGCTGCCCTGCGTTACCAGGATGATCTTTCTCCTCTCCACCTTCCGTTTTTATAAAGGACTGGTGAAAGACTCAGGTAGCCATTTACTTGAGGGCAAGGCTAGCATAGGGAGAGTGGAAGGGGAAAGGCTCTTTGATCTTGGAAAACTAAGGAACGTGACTGCAAGCGCTAAGGTAAGTGTAAGCGTAAAACCCATGCTGTGCAGGAGATCTGCTAGCCGGGCCTCCGAGGAGCACTTCTTTTGTAAAGCATCTCTTGGAATATGCAATAGGATTGGCTTCCCAGGAAGCCAGTAACTGGTCTTTTCTCCTCTGATTACCCCATTTCCAATACATTGCCTTCCTGCACAATACATGTTTACTGAGTTGACTAGTAGGATACCAAAACTTAAATTGTCATAGTATTGATTAAACCATCCTCATTTTCTCCACTGTTGGAGAAAATAGCATGCTCTTACTGCTCCTGACTTTATTCTGCATGTAGATAATACTCCTAAGCAAGGTTTGGATTGCACATTAATTGACTTTTCTGCTGTAATAGATGTTACAGGGTGTACACAGAGCTTTACAAACAGCACTCCTCTCCCCCAGTGTATTTCAGAGGGGAGACTGCTGTACTCTTGCAGACAGCTATTGACTGAATTTGGTCTCACAATCAGTAAGTTCTTGTGTTGCTTGTTGAAGGAACACCATAATAGGTTCTGGCATGTTCTTCTCAGTTCTTTTTTTAGATGTAGGATGGGAATATTTCTAATTTTCAGTTGAAACCCATGTTATTACTGCTTTGATTCCCCTGCAATAGAAACACTTCAAGTAAATTGGATGCGTTCCATTGATTGCAGCAATATTTTCATCTGATGGTGCTGGGTGGAGCATCTTGCACCAGTATGGGTTGTTTGAGATATTGGAGGGGATTGCTGTGCAGCTGCCAAGCTATTCTCTTCAGGTTTTAATTACTTTTCTGAACAGAAATAACATGTCTTTTCTTTTTCCCAGAGTATGTTTAATATTTGTTTTATGATAGCTGAATAAACTGGGTATTCTCTCAGCTTAGAAAGGTTATTAACATTGTTTGATATGTATTATTATCCTAATTGCATTCTTTCATCTCTTAAATATTTAGTTTTCTGAAACTCTTTGGAGAGATGTCCCCATTCCATTGACTCAGGTGTCATTATTTTTACTGTGGGAACACTGCAGGCCAGGCCCAAGTCCACAGAGTAAGGGAATGATAATGCATTTGGGTTGTCAGAGTCCCAGGAAATGCGCTGCCGAGGGTGAGATCATGATGTGTGGATGTGATGGGACATTTAATAGGACCTGAGCTCCCAAAGAGATCAGAACAGTTTTTAAATAAAAGCAAGCTAGCAAGAAAGAACAGCTTTCATTTCAGAGTATTGATTAGCATAATTTGTTTTAAGAAACTAGAAGTCAATAGTTAAGGCAAAATATGAGTAAAGAAGGTTTTGAACCCTAACTTTTTCCAGTCCTTGAGAAGATCCTTGCCCTCAGCTTGTTTGGTCAGTTCAGGGGCTTCCTAGCTTGTGCTGCACAGCCCTATCTGAGCCCAAGGAAGAGTTTTTTTCTATTCTTACTTTTTCAAACTCCCTCCTTCCAGTAATCTTTTACCTCCAGCTGTAGGCAACTCCACCTTCTTACTGATTTTCCTCTCCTAGAACAGACACACACATTGGACAGAAGACATCAAAGGTGTTGTCCACCACACTGAGGCCGATTAACACAGATGATGTGGAAGCACAGCATCTGTCCTTTGCCCTCTTCTGTCTCTCGCCCATAAATTCAGCATAAGCCTCGTGCTCTCCCTTAACTTTGCCGTAGCATCATAAGTGTCTCAATTTTAGCCATATGTACATTTGCCAAGATTGGTGACAGGCCCCAAAAGGTTTCCGCCCTCTAAGCCTGACCTTTGCAACTCTCTGCATTAAATTTCCTTTGCAGTAGTTCCTGTGTGGACAAAAACACACATTGTCTATTCAAAACCTGTAGATACTTTGCTTTTCTCTTTATTGAGGCAATGGCAATGGTAGTGTTGGCTCAGGTGTGGATGAGATTTCAGTTATGGAATTGCCATTCTATCAGTCTGGTATTGGTGAACAGTTAAGAGCTTTCTTGTGGAGAGGATTTAAGACAGTTTCTAACCAATATTGCCGGTTTGGAGAAGAAATCCACGAAAAATTAATTGAAGGGTCAGAAAGATCATTTAAATCAGTACCAGCATTTTACCAGAAGCAGATGTAGCTTCTTGTCAGATGGGTTTTTGCAGAATGAGTGGAAGATTGGATGGCAGAGAGGCATTGGGGTTGTAAAGCTTCCTTACCTTAGGACATAGATGTACCCTCTGATGTTGCCATATAAGCTGTGGTGGAAGATAAGGTCATCAGCATACTACCTACTGCTATCTCCAAGTGCTAAGATACTGAAGATGCTCCTGCACTGGATATATGAAGTAGTTTATTTCATTTTAATTCTACCATTTTACTACAGTTGGTTAAAGAAGAGGGAAATATTGGAGGTCTAGTTCGTTCATTCCTATAAGTAACAGGACTTGGGTTGGGTGATTATGTTGTGTTTTTTAGCAACACAAAGATAAACTTTTGATTAGTTATCAGACTAACACTTGTGTGGTTCTCTCTAAGGAATGAGCAAGGTCACCAGAGCAGAGAGAGGCTTCTCTGAGTAGTAGTTGGGTAGTAATGTGGTGTTCAAAAAAATGTGTGCTTTATTTTTGTCTATACACAGTTGCACTTGATGTTTACTTTCCTGTGAAGCTTGTGCAGCCTTCAGTCATCTAACCAAGCTTCTGATAAAAGAAATAATAATCAAAATGAATGGTTTCTTGGAGTGGTGAATTCCAAGTTTTTCAAATGAACTATGTGTTGTAATGACTTTTATATCATGTATTGATATAAAATTAATCAAGTTTATGTCTCCTGTCAGTACTGAGCTATAATAAATGACAGGCTGTTGCAGTGCCAAACCATCCAAGAAATTATTTGCTATAGGCTTTGTCAGAAATCTGCTGACATTCAATGTGTTCTTGACTGTGGCTCAGATATGAAATTCCAGCTTTGTGTCATATATGCATGAGTTCTTCTTTCAGGCTGTTTTGGCTTTCTGCAGCTGTTAAAAGGTCAGAGGTAATCAGATAAGCCAGTAGGATGCTATCTGTCATTATAATTGACTTGAGTCATCATACATAGGAAATCATGCTGAATATCAATAGTGACATTTCAAGTGATGGCGTAGCGGCCATGTTATTACAAATGTATCCCAGATTTAGCTACAGTAGATCTTGACTTTTTCTCCTGTACAGAGGCAAGTACTGCAAGGTATTCGATTTTTGTATCTCCTTATCTGATGAAAACCATCACAGCTCTCCAGAAATTGCACCCCCAGATTGGGTTCATCCACTTTTGAAACATTGCTATGCACGATTTCTTTTCTTTTCAAGATGCATAATAGAAGTATTAGTGAAATGTAATTTGCACATCTGAATATTTCTGCCAATCAAAAAAGTAAAAAAGTAGTCCAAACTTGGTTTCCATTATCTTAAAGGCTTCTGATAGTCCTAATTGAGTTGACACCGGGTATTCTTGTGCTCTGTTAGCTGGTGAACGTCTTATTGCTTGGAACTCCCTTTTGAAGCAAGAACTCATGGTGCTGAGAGTGATCCTATAGTTGCCCAAAGCAGACTGAGTGGGTACCAAATGGCAGATACAATAGCTGTATTCTAGCTGCAGAGGTATTATTTACTGTTCCTCGATATTCTTATGGAATCTTCAGGACAAACAAGTTGGGGGGGGGGGATAATGAAATATTGTCTGAGGTCATGTGGATGAGTCTAGATGAAGTCATAGCAAAAGTTTTGTTTGGGTTGTTGCTGTTTTAGTTTTGTTTTGGTTTTGTCTGTTTGAGTGGGTTTTGTTTTAAAGTGATGACACCACTTAATACAGCTAGAAAAATCTATTCTGCAGCTCTTAGCTCTTCCTATGTGGAAATAACACAAACCAGGATGTTTCTTCTTTCTTCCCAAATTTCACTTTTATAGTGATAAATGAAATCAAGCCATGGGAATGGATGAAGCAGTGGCAACTTGCAGCCATGCAAATTTAACTATAATACTGAATTTCTGGAAAAGAAAACTTCCTTTTTTACGTAAGATCAAAAATAATTTGTTTGAAAGACTGCATTGTCCCCTAGTAAACTCTAATATCTATTGTTCAAGAAGCTGGTCACACTCTTGGATCATGCAGAAGACACCTGTGAGGCTGAAATGACCTATTAATGGTGTTAACATTAAGCAAGCTCTTTTCTACTATTGGTTTGTGCTTTTAAGGTTTCATTTTGTGTTCATGTAGTAGCCAACATTTTAGTGGTGGATCAACTATTTAACTAGACCAACTAGGAGTTGAAAGTACAGCTTGAACTAGTAAATTCTCATAGTTGGGAATAAGATATTTCTGTCTTCTGTGAGGGTAGAACGTGGGTGGGGAGGCATGGCTCCCGTTTGCTATTAGATCGCATGCCAAAATGTGAAACCAGCTACTCTAGTCAAGCACTTCAATAGGAAGTTTATTTCACAGGTCTGTTTAAAGAATATGCCCAATGGGGATTTGAAGTAGTCCTCATAATCTTGACACTTAGTGAAATACGCTTCTAAAAGATGCTGCTTAAACAGAAGGACAAAAAATTGCTGGCACAAGTATTGCTGATGCCACAAAATCATCACACTGTATGCAATCTGATCTTTGTAAAGTAGCAGTTATGAGAATTGAATGGCTGGGCTGTGACTCCTCCAGTGCTAAAATGCTTTCCAGGTGATCGTGGCTGATATGCTGTGCCAGCACTCAGACATCTTCAAACTGCCTTCTGTCCTCATGGAAAAACACAACCTTTGCAGCCCTTTTGCCTGTTTGATACGGGCACAGTTCTAGGCTAAACAAAAGTCATCATACATGTTTTGCTAGTCCCGATGTTACTGGCTTAGAAAGTAAAAACTATGGTCAAAACATCTGCTGAACGTTTACATGGATGTGAACATGTATGACATGTAGCAGAAGTGTAGCGCTCAGTTTGATGGCAGGATAATAGAGAGAGCAAGGAGATGTTTGAGAAGGGAACCACCAGGTGTTTTGAGGATTTCTTTCACTGTTGTCATAAATAAACACAGCTCCTCCTTCCATGCAAAAATATTGAATGCCTGCGAGGGCAGCAGGCACAGGTCTTTTCAGAATGCATCAGCTGTGACTTATTCCTTGCAAGTAAATGAAATATTGTTGTGGTTTGCCACAGTAATCTGTTCTCAAACCTGTGTCATATGCAGGAAATGCAAGTGGTTTTAGCACTCTGGGCATGAGCTTCTGTTGCACTCACTTTTCAGTACTGCTCACTCCTGAAATGTCAAATCATAGCTGCTTTTTTTTTTTTTTTTAAACAAAAGCTTATTGTTCCATGAAGCTGAGTTTATGTCTTAGCAAAGCAGTTAAGAGTTCTCACATGTAATGTGAATCTAAGCTGAGGCAAATTAAACAAGATTTCAAATCCTTATTACAGAAAAAGAAAATAATGATTCCTTATGGGGTATATAAAGTAGCATGTCTGAGAAACTAATCAAAGTTTGTTTATGTATTTCTTGGTTTGGATCAATGACATGGTGTTTTCAGGACTCAAAATTACCTACTTTTAAAGGATGTGCTTGATGGGCTGTGGTACATAAGAACAGGAAACTAGTAAAATGTAAAGAAGCTGTTCTTTATCTTATGGAAGTGACTTTCTAGTTCAAATTTTATCACTCAAACTTCTTTTCATCATTATGAAGGAGTATTGACTCTCTGTGTATGATTTTATTTACAAATCCTGTAGTGCAAAGTTCATCAGTGTTAAGAGTGGCATTTATTTTTTTTTACACAATGGCCTTTATCTTCTCTTATCAGTCTCATGTTCTTTTCCTGGAAGGTGATCCATATTGCACGTGATAATGAATTTCAGTGTGTGCCACTAAAAAGAAAAAGGGTCCCTAAAATTTAGTTTTTTTTAATGACTCATTGCAATTCTTCTGAAGTATTTCATTCTCCTTTGTGCAAGGTCTCTATCCCCCTCCAAATGGAAAAGACTCTCCAGTACAAAGTAAACACCTCACTAATTAACCCCTAGGTAAAGCAAGGTTCAGCCCATCATATACAGCTTATACTTTGAGAGCAGCTGTCAGCTGTGTTCTCTGGGTGTTCTTGCACTGTGTTGTGTGACAACAAGAAGTGTCTACATCCAAAGAATGTGGATAGCGATTCTCTGTCACTCCCCTTTGTGTCGCATTATGCCCAAGGAGAGATGTCTGGGGCTGACTGCTGAGCTCGGGTAAGGCAGCTAGGTTAAGTGCAGCCAGATGGGAGCACAGGTCAGGCTGTCAAACAGATCCTTTCCCCAGACATTGTGTTATAAAGCAGCACAACAAAAAGTGAGATACTAACTTCACTGGGGGCAGGACTAAACTCATTCTAGTTTGATTTTTCTCCCTGAACTTTTTCTTCTTGTGTTCAGAAAAGATAAATTTGAGAATGTGCATAGAACTTTATGGTTTTGTCAAGACTTGTGCCACCTTCAGCTGAGCAACTGGTCTGACATACTGATTGCTGTTTGTCTGCTGTCTGATTTGGGGCTAGGTTATACATCTGAGGTCTGATGAAGTTGCAGGTTTCCATCCAAGGTTTGTTTGGAGGGTCCCTAGCGTGAAAAGGCTTCGCTATATTGAATTGTTAGTACAAATGGGAGAAAAATTTATAAAATGTCAAGTGAGCTATGATCTCTGTATGGGACCCACAAGGCTGCAGAGGGACTGTTTCCGAAGACCTTCAATGACAGGATGAGGGATAGTGGTTTGAAATGAGAGAAGAGTAGATCTAGGTTGGTGTTAGGGACAAGTTCTGCACCCTGAGGATAGGGAAACACTGTAACAGATTGTCTGGGCAGGTGGTTGAGGCTCCATCCCTGGAGATATTCGAGGTCATGTTTGACAGAGCTCTGAGCAACCTGATCTAGTTCAGGATGTCCCTAGTGACTGCAAGGTGATTGGGCACCTCTGGAGGTGTCTTCCAACTCAAACCATTCTGTAAAATACTTGCCCTGAAAAAAGCCTGATAAATTCAGCTGTCCACCAGAGCCGATCTGTGACACTGACCAATAAAATACGCTGATAAATTCATAATGGATACTCAATCAGAGATTTAAGAACAGAAAATCATGGAGATAAATAAGTGCTGTGCTTTGGAGCATCATCTTTCCATCTGGAAAACCTAACTACTGCTAGAAATACTGAAAGTAAACCCCTGCACCCCAGGCACCTCACATCAAGAGATCTCACTTAAACACCTAGTTAGAAGTTGGATTTACATATTACATTGACCTCTAATACAGAACGCGTTGCAGTTGGGAGAGGCTATGGTTTGAAGGGGCAGAAGGGAAGGACAGCTTTGAGTGGATAGAGTTTTCCCTCAGCAACAATGAAAGCTGCCCGAGTTGAACCAGATGCGAATGTGTAACTGAGCATGAAGAGATGCTGTGTTTGGTTGGGTGATGCTGATACAATCCCCTTCTGCACTACTTAGCCACAGACACTGAAATGCCTTAGTCATCCTGTATCAATAGTTATTTAAAATCTAGCAGACTTGGGATTAGATGTCCCTGACTCTTTTTAATGTTAAACATATTTTATAGAAGAGTAGAAAAGATTATGAGTGTGTTGAGCTTTAAATGTCCATAATATGTAATTACATTACTGCTTTAAAATACCTTTTAATTTAATTTGTGAACTCTGTCTCCTTGTCTCCATTTAGCCTCCTGTACCATTCCTTCCTGGGAAACTCAGAAATGTAGTGATTCTCTGAGGCCTTTTCAGAAGGCTTGCAATATGCTGGAATGGCATGGACTAAGGGGACACTACCAGCCAAAGACTGAAGGCTCAGGGTCTGGTTTGAGTAGCTAATAGTTTCTAGAAGTATCCCTTTGCCACTAGTAAATTAATTGAGCATGTGGAGAAGTCACTGCTAGCACACAGAACAGTTTCTGTTTGGAGCATGATTTAAATGTTCTTTGTCAATAAATGCTTTAAAAGGATCTGCAGACACACTCTGTTCATTACACTCTTGCAGAAATAGGTATTTCTCTGTGGGAAAGAGTGAAAGTGATGACTGCCTGCACAATAAAAGATTTTTACCTCAATAAAAAGCCTACCTACCACAGATGAAGTTGTGAAACGTGAGGTTTCTATTTAGAGTTCTCAGAGGGCCTCAAAGTTGCTCAAGTTCTCCCTACATGTTTGGATCCTCTCTAGTTGCAAGAAATATAAAGTTCAAGTATTGCTTTTGTCACTGTCCTACCAGGCTCATGTGTTATCTTAAGTAGAACAATGTTAACTTATACTCCATTGCTGTTGGAAGTAGTTAAACAAACAATCATGTCTATTAAGTGCCTGTTAGTTGAAATATTTATTGAACACCTCTCCAAGTTTCTCTTGCATTTGTGTATGTGTATAGAATCCATATTTTCTTAGAAATTATACATTCATATCCTGATTCAAGGACAGATAAATATGTGAAGGAAGCAGTAAATCTCCTTCTGCAGCTCAGTCATGTAAAATTTAAAACAAATACATAGTCCGAGATCTCAAAGAGAGTAATCTAATCTTTAATTGCTTTTAGTTGCAATTTTGTAATTTTTTCTAATGAGAAAACAATTATGCAACATTTTCTGTCTTGAAAAACTCAAAGGTTCAGTGCATCTGTAGAACTCGTGTACAGATTGTGAACAGCAGTTATCAGGCTCATAAAGGAACGGGTGTTTGATAAGGAAAAACTGTCTTGGACTCACTAAAATAAATCAAACCAAGTTCAGCATCTAACAAATATTATCTGAGTATTTTAACCAGCAGCCCTGGTGTTTGCTTGCCTGGTCATCCGTGTGCTCTGGCATTTCTGTGAGGTACAGCTATTAAGCTGTGACTTCCTTTTATATTCCAAGCTGAATTCTAGTTTAGAGGCAAATCGAAGCTAATGCCTGGTTTCAGATTTCATTATGTTGAAATAATGAGGTTTTGACCTTAAATAAAAGAAATGTCACGGGATCGTCTGACTGCGATGTGATTTCACCCTCCCCTACTGTGGGTTATAGAGAGTTCTCAAAAACTCATCACAAATTCAACCTATTATTAAAAAAATTTAGTCCTTTTTAGTTCTTTTCTGGTAGGTAATTGTTAAATTTCGAGTCTTGAGCTTGCACTTTGACTGTTCTCTGAATGTGAAGTTTCCAGACTTCTCTTTTTCATTTGTTAGTAAAAGTGTTTGTGAAACCATAGCTTGGGTGTAATTGGTGATAGTATTGCCAAGAAGAAGGGTAGTGGTCTCTACCTCCTTGTGTCAAGAGCAGAGAGGGTTGCTGTCAGGTTGTACCTCTGGCCACCTGGTCACTACGATCTCTCCAGAGAATATTAGCATACTTCTTTTGCATGCCTGTTGTGTGATCTATTCCCTTGCATTTATTTACAACTAACAAGACAACATCTGAGAGCTCTGCTTAGAGCTTGCCTTCAGTTACTGTAACTTAACCAACCAACTCTCCATGCTAAACAATACCATTCAGCAGATGCATGCCTAGTTCCTTTAGTCTTCTGAGCCACAAGTTAGGGTTCTGAAATAATGAGGCTTCTGCAGGAGTTTTGCAGTGCTCTCTTGATGTATGTTGCATCCAAAATGCCCATTCACCATTTGGATGTGTTCTGATAAGCTGAAAACATTTTTGGTATTCACTAGAAGCATTGGTAAGTGTTAAGGATGATGTTATATAGCTGCAATAAGTAGCGTGTCTGAGTTTGGTAAAAGGCTTGAAAGTACTTAAACCCCAAACCATTTTTCTTCTGGACTACTTTACCCTTTGAGTTGATACACAATTTGCATGAGAGCTTTTGCAAACTCCCTTTATTAGTGATTTGCATACTAAATATGGTTTTAAATGAGGATGCATTTGTCCTTTGTTACTCTGCTGCCAATTTAATAAGCAAAGGGAGAAGTTAAACGGTACCCTGCATCTTGCACTTCAAAAATACTCTGTTATACATCTTACCTAATTTAAATTTTATTCAAATGGAATACTAAAAATGAACATAAAGCTTACTCCTTAACCTCACCTTCTTCTAACCTCTCCAAAAGAGCAAAACACATCCACATAGCCTTTAAATTCATAATAGCTTCTTTCTGTTCTGCCTTCTTCCCATAAGAAATTAGAAAGCAGTGAGGAAAATTAATGTGCTAGGTTAAAATAACTCTGTAGGATACAAACTGATGTGATGAGACATTAGAACTTCATACTGGAATACAGCCTGAACTGTTTCTTGAATTGTACATCCAGCTGCTGCTCTTTTTTTGTGGTGCTTGTCACAGAGGTACACTCCAGTAGTAGATAATGTGCTCAAGATGACTGTGACAAAAAAGTAGTTCCTAAAAATCTTTATTTCAGCATTGCTTCTTCAGTCTATTATGGGGATATGAAACTGTACTGCTGGTGCCAGAAATATGGAAGAATTTATTTCATTGCACAGTAAGTGCAGAGAGAAGCTTAAGCAGTTTATAACTTGTGTCCTGTGCTCAATACAAATGAATGTAAACTGGAACATATCTGAAGTGCAAAGGAGCAATCTTATGCAAACAGTTTATGATTTCTTTAGCCTTGTGAGACAGCATTGCTTTTCCTGAATACTGCACAAAGTTGGAACAAATGTTGCTGAATAAATAAGAGAAATGAGTGGATTGTCCACATAGAAAATCTCACTAGAAGCCAGAAGATGTGTCTAATTGATTAGCAACCAGGTCCCACAGCCTTTCACTGGAATTAGCGAGAGCAGAAATCCAATTACCTTTGAGGTGGGCTGTGATCAAATGGATAACCTTGTTGCAGATGGCAATAAGGAACTAGATTAGATGTATTCTATTTCCATGATATTTCTTTTTTTCAGTTTACAGGGAAAGATATCTGTGGTACTTTACTGTTACCAAAGATCCTTAGCACTGCCTACAAACCTTGTCCAGCTAATGATTTTTGTTATACCAACTAATGCGATTGGAAGAAATGAAGAAACCCCAAAACCAAACACAGGCATGTCCAGCATGAATGATTGTCTGCTGGATTTTAAATGGAGCTAAACCAGCATATTCCATTGCTAAATACACATTGAGACTAATCGTTAGGCAACAACTGAGAGTACAGTCGTAAGAATAGGTGAGCTAAGCAAGTATATTGGCAACAGGGAGAAGGGAATAAACATACTCTTGATGGGATTTTTGAAAACTAGGATGGATGAGCCAAAGAAAATTTCTTTAAAGGTATAATCTTCTTCAATGATATTTTTTTTTCCTGTATTGATCTCTGCAAGTCTCAGGCTATGTGGAAATCAAGAATGTCAAATAACATGAATTTTCTTTTTTGACTGAAATGAAATTGCATTATGGTTCTTTGAAAAATGCCCTCTTTTCTCCTAGAAGATTGTAGTTTTTGCAGAAATATCTTTAAATTTCTGAGATAACAAGCAGGATCTTGTCTCTATGTTACAATTTTGGTGGTGGATTTTGGAGGCCCGTGCAATTGTTCATGGATTAGAAAAATCAGTTTGTAGACTTTTGTATTTAAAATTGTCTGCACTGGTTCTCCAAAGCAAAGCAAATCCACAGCATTATTAAGGACAATTGAATGAGGTCATAACTACTTAATTTTTTAATTCCAATGCATGTGAATTGGAGTTTCTCCCTCCACCTGATCTCTGAGCTCCACCAAAAATATTCCACCATAAAAACCAGACTGAATAAAGTAGATTGAGTTACTAGTTCAAAATAATTAAAAACTTAAATACTGGAGAAGAAGAAAGGACTGGAGAGTATGTTGCTGAATAACAGGGAGTTTAAAAAGTTGTAGCTTGTAAATCAAAATTTTTAGGTTAATGGCAGTAAATAACTTTAAAGTGGTGATGATCTCAGGCTCAGGCAGAAAGAAAGGTCAATAAAAGATAGGAAATGGATTACATGGTGCAGCTGCCTGTTACAAAAGATTGCTTGCAATGATACATATCCAGAAGGAGCTACTTATAGTCCTGAAAGATTCACATCTGAAATGATCATCCCTGTTAGAGCATAATGATCTTCTAGTTCAGTCAGGAAATGAATAGCTTATAATAAGCTCTAATACAAGGTTTATTGCCTCGGTTTACAGCTGTTACATGCATAGTCATTAGTAAGTCAATGCTGGACTGTAAGTTCTTGGATGCCTACTGGAATTAACTGTTTGGCTATCTCTTACATACATCTCCCCTGGGCATATTTATCTTGGATCATTGTTTCTAATAAGGTTCTGCTAACTCTGAGGAAGTGCTGCCCTTCCAGTAAAAGGTAGCTTTTACAGCAAACACTACAGCTGCAACAACCAGCAGTCAGTCTCATCTGACTTCTCAAAAGCCAAAGAGGGAAATAGCAAGTGCTTTTGACAGCCAGTGCTTTGCAGACTTCTCTGATTTGTCAACCTGTAGAAGTTTTCCAGTGGTGTTGTGTATGGAAAACGTAGCTGCTGTCATCAGGTCAGATTCTTAATTACCTGTCATCATTAAAACAGTTTCCCTAGACTCTTCAGGTCATGTACCCACCAGCACTAGTTCTTATCAGCTCTTAAAAGTTGATTCTTAAGTATCTTATCTTCTACTAACTGTGAATGTGCCTGAAGCATGTGGATGTTCATTCATGAGAAGTTAAACTCTTTCAGTCTTTCCTGCTGAGGCTGTACAGCTAGCAAGTCTGAAAAACTACACATGCATCTTTTGCCTAACGACCTGAGACTTGACAGACTTCCACTTTCCTTGGCCAATTCTTGTTTCAAACACACCTCAGAACCAGGCCCTGTCACTCTTTCTCATTCCTTTTCTCTAAATACATTTTCCTTCCCTTTTAACCATTGAGCCATTCTTCTGCCTCATCTAATAGTTCCTGCTTTGCTTTCTTCTTGCTGTGAAGATACAGAAGAGAGCAGAAAAAACCACATTTTTAAACTGAGGATCAAGAGAATTAATTCCATATGAGTTATGGTTGAGGGTAGGGAAAACACAGCAAGCTGTATGGATTAGAAATGTCACATGAAAAGATCCCAAACAATGTCACCACATAAGCGAGAGATTTTGAATGATAACAATAAGTGTTTTTTCACTTAATTTTGCATTAAGGTATCATGTAGAATCCTTCTCAAAAGGAGCTAGTGAAGGTAGTGGTGCTAGCATTTTCAGGGACAATAAAGCAGCATCTCCCTCTACAGTCAAAGAACCGGCACATGGGTTGTCAACGAGAAAACTTGTAGTAATATGCTGAGTAATAGAATTTGTGGAAATACAAGATATTGAAGCTAATTTTTAGTTTTTAATTTTTTAAACTGTTTGTAAATTTTTTTTTAACATCTTGCCTTGTTTATTTAACATAGCTTACATACTTACATACTGGAGTGTAAGGCAATATTGCCATCTAGTGAAAGGAGGGAAAATATTCAACCCAATTGATCCTTTGATGCATATGAAACCATGAACATAGTACTTGCACATTAGCCCTTCCACACACTGGGAGAGTGTAACTTTGAGAATCCAATGCTGGTGATGGCTTGTGACTTGTGACTCGGTTTTGTGGTTTACCTTCTTCAAAAAAGGATATTTACTGAGTATATTACCACAGGTCTTACATGGAAGCAGGGTCTGGGGGATAGTAGAAGTTATTCATGATAAAGCAATTTATATCATTGATCATGGAGTATCTCGTGTGTTGCAACCCACGACTATGTTCCTTGTACTGCATGGTACACAAGGAGTGAAAACTCAAATGATATAGCCCACAGTCAGATAGGCTGGACAAATGTCTACAATACAAAATGTGTTCTGGAAAGGCATGTTTTGTTCCCATAGCTTATTTACAAATATTTATGCAGTTCTAGTACTGTCACATTCTGTGGTATAACAGATTTATAACAACTGTTGAGTCTAAATCTTTCACTGCAAATTAGAAGTGTCTGGTGGGCGGAAGAAACCTCCGGGGACTGGATATTCCAATCCTCTTGCTGAAGCAACTTTGCCTACAGGAGATTGCACAGGCAGATTCTGAAAATCTCCAGGGAAGGAAGCCTCACAACCTCTTCAGTCAGCCTGTTCCAGTACTCTGGCACCCTTACGGTGGGGGGGAAGTTTTCTTTATGTTTAGGTGGAACTTCCTGCAATCTAGTTTGTGCCTGTTGCTGGACACCACTGAAGAGAGCACAGGTCCATGCTCTTTACCCCTGCCCTTTAGACGTTGATAATCATTGATAAGTCCACTCAGTACAGCCTCAGGTCTCTCTGCTTAATCATCCCTTAATCATCTTTGTAGTCACTACTGGACTCTTTCTAGTAGTTCCTTTAACCTCTCGAACTGGGGAGCTCAGAACTGGAGACAATACTCCAGATGTGACATCACTAGGAAATAGTAGTCAGAGGGGGCAACCTCCTTCCATCTGCTGACCACGCTCTTCTTAATGCACCCTGGACTTTCTTGAATTGTGGTGAAATTGTCCACCATGACTCCCAGGTCCTTCCCTGCAGAGCTGCAGGTCAACCCTTTTCCTGTGCTACTGCGTGGGGTTATTCTTCCCCAGATACAGGACCCTACACTTGTCCATCTTGAAATGGGGCAGGTTCCCTCCTGCCCAGCTCTTCAACCTGTCCTTCAGATATGTCTGAATGGCAGCACAACCTGACCATGCGTCAGCCACTCTTCCCAGTCTGGTGTCCTCCTAAGTGCTTGTATTGTCCCTGATAACTTTTCCACATTATTTACCTGGAACTTTTTGGTTCCCAGGAATTTTCCAGTTTGATAAAATTATGGATCCGCCTATAGCAGCAATGAGCAAACTAGTCCCTGTGAAAATTAGGCCTGGACCTGTTAGAAAGACATGTACCAGTTTGGGGCCTTAATGTACATTCCCAAGGGATTCTTCCGTTGTGGAAAAGTTGCTTAATCTTTGTGTTACCCAAAGCGTTCAGTGAGAATCATAATGTTTATTTCCATATGCTAGGAAGAGCTTGCAAATGTCAGATGATGTTTATACAACACTTAGGAAATCTACAGATCATTTAATTGAGAGCAGAGAGACTGCAGGCAAAGGAATTGCCAAATCACGTGAGTGAACCTTCCTTGCAGTCTTATCCTGATTTTGGCTCCTTACACTGTTATCCATTTGGGTTTTGGTCAGGTAACTCGTTTCTGTTATTGTCTTTGCAGTGGGAGGGATACAACCCTGGCCTGGCCTGGGTTTGTTTATTATTGGTTTTAGCACTGTATAGTTCCCGGTTACCCCAGTAATTCACTGCAAAAAGGGTTACGGCAAGCAGCAGCATGAGAGAAAGTGTGTTCTTGGGAGGTTTTTTTCAGTGCAAATCACTGGAGCTTTGTCATCTTTATCATTACCTAAAGCTGTAACCACTGCTGCCTTCAGTGGGGAAAGGGGTTTTGCTGCATGCTGTGAATGTGTACTGAAACTGAGACTATAATGTAAAGCTTCTCTTAATGCAGCAAGAGAAAGCAGAAGCCAAGTACAACTTAAATGCTAATAAAGTATAAAACGATGGTGTAAACCACATAACTGACATTACATTTGTAGTGCAGGAGAATAACTGTCCTTCACTTCTCTGGGATCTCAGTCCCAGGTAATTAGTTACTGATCTCTTAGCAGGGCCCTGCTAGCTTAAACCTTACTCGAAACACAGTGAACTTGCAGGTATGTGAACAATCTACCTCTCAAGCACAGAGCTTTGAGCTGGTCTAAATGTAAGATTCAGTGTTCATGGGACATTAAAAAGTGCATTAATGCAGTAGAATGATTTTATTTTTTTCTGAATGTGATGGCTTGGGAGTTACCCACCTCACCACTCTATGAAAATCACTCAGACTAGACTAAGCTGGCTGGAAGGTGAGGAATGAAGCTTTGTATTCACAGCTTAGCACAATCTGCAAGCAGATATTTACGATATATTACAAAATACATACAACTATCTACAGAAATATAGAAATTAAAGGTAATGCAGAAACACAGTCTACCTCCCAGAAATCAGAGTCCCCAGGAGGGGTTCCCAACCACCCTTCCACCTTCTTTCCACTTCTCTACTTTATCCCAGAATCTACCTTGTGTAAGGTGAGTTTGGGGAATGGGCAAGGGGGGTTAGAAGCAGAATGATTAGTTGGGTTACACAGCAGAAGCCCAGGGAAAAGACACACAATGAGTATACACTAAAGTATTCCAGTTAGCCTCAAACCAGCACACTGAAAGAATAAAAGGAGTGATATGCTTCAGGTATGAAGAGTTGTATATCATGGAAACGTCACAGAATGGCTTAGGTTGGAAGGGACCTCAGAGACCATCTACTCCAACTTCCCTGCCATGGGCAAGAACACCTCAGGAACCCAGCTGCTCAAGACCTCATCCACTCTGGCCTTGAACACCCCCAGGGAGGAGGCATCCAGAGGCTTTATATAAAGAATTAGCATATTTATTAAGATTCAACTTGAAAAAACTATATTAGTTCCCTAAAGCAAAAACCACATCATATACTCTATACTTTGAAGCATTCCTTCATTCTTAAGGTGCTGACTTTTGGGGTTTTTTTGTGGGGTTTTTGTTTGTTTGTTTGTTTTGGGTTTTTTTTGCCAGAGGTTTCCATATTTTGAGTCTGGATTTTCTAAAAGTTTTCAAACCAGTCTGTAATAAAGATGAAAAATGGCAAATGCTTACCATGAGAGCAGACAGATCAACTGTAATAACCATCACTTTTCCAAGGCAGTGATTTTTCTTTTTCTTTTTTTTTTTCTAAAATTATGACT
Source organism: Eubucco bourcierii (assembly GCA_013396675.1). Taxonomy (NCBI): domain Eukaryota; kingdom Metazoa; phylum Chordata; class Aves; order Piciformes; family Ramphastidae; genus Eubucco; species Eubucco bourcierii. The sequence continues at coordinate 654,936 of VWZE01007602.1, read as the reverse complement.
TTCCATTAAGAAGTGAAGATGTCACTTCTCGAATTGCATTACATATGTTGGCAAGGCTTTGTAATGGGAATTTAAGAATACTACAATTTGTTTAGATCAAATTTTTTGCAAAAGCTCAAACACTCTTTGTCAGATGCTGACCTCAATTGCAAAAGACATTTTCAATTAAGGCAAACGTTTATATAGTTAGCAAGCTGTCATTCAGTAAAACTCATTTTTTTAATTAAACAGATGGTGATAACAAAGAAATTAATGAACACATACTGGCATGCCTGCTATCCTAATTTGCATTTCTAAATTATTCAGGTTATGCAGCAATTAAGCTTTAATTGCTTTTAGACAAATGAATATCTCAGAATGAATGACAAATTATGATGAAATTGTCTGAGAAGCATGGTGTATTCTCATGCTCCTGCTAGCTGATCTGGTGACAGTTCTAGCAGGCTGGCTGTGGGAGCAGAGTGTTGCCCTGCAGATTTACTGTGCCATTCCTTTGTTCCCTATGCAGCGCATCGCTGTGCCACTGGGCTGCTCGGAGAGGATAAATGCACGATGCAATGTTCATGTGTCTTTGGGAATGGCATCTTTGAAGAGATGGCTTAGTATCTCCAGTCCTCTGCTCAGGAAGGTGACAAAATGGCACAGGATCCTTCTTACAGCTCTTCTGATTAGGCTTCTGCTACTTGATTTAGGAGTAATAGTTGAGAAACAACATAGAGCAAGATGTTTTAGAGAACAAATACACTAAAAGCCAAGTTTATCTGATGCAAGGCAGGGAACTGGTACAGTGACAGGGTTAGTCTGAGTCCAAATACATTTTATCACAGGATGTTAGGGGTTGGAAGGGACCTCTGGAGTGTCCTCTGTCCCCTGCCAGAGCAGAACCATAGAATCTAGCGCAGGCTGCACAGGGACCCATCCAGTCAGGGCTGAAAAGGTTCCAGAGAAGCAAACTCCACAACCTCTCTGAGGACCCTCTTCCAAGGCTCTGTGACCCTTACAGTAAAGAAGTTCTTCCTCATGTTGAGGTGGAACTTCCTGCACTGCAGTTTCCATCCATTGCCTGTTGTCCTATACCAGGGCACAAGTGGGCAGAGGCTGTCTCTTCCTTCCTGACCGCCATCCCTCAGATATCTATAGACATTGGTCAGATCCCCTCTCAGCCTTCACCTCTCCAGAATAAACAGTCCCAGGTCTCTCATCCTTCCCTCAGCAGGCAGTGCTCCAGTCCCTTCAGCGTCCTCGTAGCCCTCTGTTGGACTCTCTCATGTAGATCTCTGCCCTTCTGGAACTGGGAGCCCAGAACTGGATGCAATATTTATATTAGGTTTTGCTTCATTTCTCTCTCTCTCTTCTGATGAACTGCTTTCTTCTTTCCATTGTGGGTTTTTTTTTTCTTCTACTTCTTTTTATCATTCATTTTATTCCTTGAAACCCTCTTTTACCTGTTAGTCAGCTACATTAACTGTACACACATCATGTGGTACCTCGTGTGGTAGTTGCTTTCTCCAATGTGTTTCTGTTGGGGAAACCAACCAAGCATCTGACTTGGCATCAGCGGGTATGAGCTCACCACACTTGGCAGAAATGGGCTATTTTATAGCTTTTTATGCTCTAAGTATAGCAGAGTTATAACTTTTTGCACCAAGTATAGAAGCTTATATTTGAACTGGCAGAGGACAGAAAAACAATTAGAATTGTTACATAGCCTGATCCTTACTAACAGGAGGAGACTTGGCAGCATGGGGCATAATAAAATAATTGGATAGTTTATATTTCGTATCTTAATCAGACTTTTAACCAGCCCATGTAACAATCTTAACAGCAAAATGGATAAGTGTCTTGATATATTTAGTATAGACTGTATTTAAAACCATAGTTAAAGCCTTCATCTTGCTTACTTCCAAGCATTTAAATGAGAGAATTAAATCTAGAGAAGCTATTCACCTCAGAATTTCTTTGTATTCAGTGAAGAGAGGCATGAGCTGAGATAGTCAGTCAGGTAAAAATAGTGGGGACAACCCAATAGCTGTTTCCTGCTGATTACAGGACCACGAAGTTGAAAGAATCAACACTGGGATTCTGTTGCAAGGAATGAATCTCATTTGCACCCACATCAACAGGGCAGTTGTCTAAAGGTGTAGAAATAATAAGGTACTGGTGTAGACTATGATTCTGATGGAGGGTGATAGCTGCCAGAGGGGTAACAGATTAGAAACTGCGACAACCTGAATAAATTGGACTATCTCAGCCTGGACAGCAAAAGCAGTGCGAAAGAACCTGCAACCTGCTACTCAGATAGAATTGTATTGACAAAGCCAATTATGAACTTGTTCTCTGTACACCACAAGTAGAATGAGAATCAACCTCTTTAATCAGGACACATAATAAAAAAGACAGGAAAAACCAAACAAAGTAGCTAACACCGACGTGGAAGTAAATGTCTTCCTCCCCAGAGGAAGTTTTCCAATCTCCAAAGCAGAATTTAAGCTTTTTGTCATGGCATGGATGTCAAAAACATTGAATATAAACCTCTGTTGTTTGAATTCACAATATTGTGTGTATCAAGAAAACTTAGCGCAGGCTTGTGGAGACTTCCTGGTAAGACTTTGTGTGGCAAATTCCCATTCACATCAGACAGAACTGAAGGAGGGGGGGGAAAATATTCCAACTGTTGCCCTAACTTTCTTATAGAGATTCATTAAGTGGGGAAAAAGTCCAGGCCTTGCTGTGAATAAAACCAAGTAATTAAAAACAGCGTACCATGGCACAGAGAGCCTCCAATTTTTTAGTTTGAACATGTATTCTTAGCTTATTGAAGGAAATCTTGCTGCATGCTTACCTCTTATCCTGTGAGTGGATATTCCATACCTATCTTTGAATTTTAGCTTGTTTTCCTTTCCTTGAAGATCTTCAAGTAGGATACAAGTAATTTCATTAAGGCAATTGATTTCAATTAATTTAATACTGCCACTTTTTCACCATCCTTTGTCAGTGCAGGTACTCAAATATTGATGTACACACCCCTCTGTAGGGCTGAAATATCCATTCATTTCCTTCCTGTAGCTATCCTTATCTGGAATGGTGTGCAATAATACTATCTAATCAGAAAAGGAGAAAAAGGTCCCTTTTGGATAGCCACTTATGTCTTTGAATCATTTCTTGTGACATGACAGAAGGTGCCTTAGGCTGCCAGAAAAAACAAAGTATTTGCCTAGAATTTATTTCATAGTTCCCCACAAGGTGCTTATTGTATTTATTGTTTGTAACTTGCAATTTCTGCAGCTGTATACTTACTTAGGAGCTGTCTAGGAAAACAGGACATAGCCTTTTTTTATAGCGTGTTAGCACAATTTCCTGGGTTTAGCACTAATGTGCAAGAACTGGGGCCTGCAAAAGAGAAGGCTCTGGGGAGACCTTAGGAACTATACTTCACTACCTGAAGGAGATTTACAGGAAGGATGGGGAAGGACCGTTTAGAAGGGCCTATGGTGATGGGACAAAGGGTGATGGTTTTAAACTGGAGCAGAAAAGATTTAGGTTGGACATCATGAAGAAGCTCTTCACAGTGAGAGTGGTGAAATACTGGAATAGGTTCCCCATGGAACCTATTGTGATTTGAGGCCCTGTCCCCGGAAACATTCAAGCTCAGACTCATTGCTGCCCTGGGCAGCCTGATCTTGTTGGAGGTGTCCCTGCTACTTGCAGTGGGATTGGACAAGATGACCTTTAAAGGTCCCTTCCAACCCGATGCAATCTGCAAACCTGTGAAAATGCACAACCCTGATGAATGTTCCTACACAGACTTCAGACAGTAGTAAATAGTATCTGAAATCTTTTATTTTATTTTTGTATTCATCAAGGTTTTGCAGAAGAAAATTGCCTCCTGTCACTGCTGCTTCTTACTAGGACAAGTCTTAGGAGCCTGCTTGCGTTTCATGTGAACACTTTTTGTAATGTGACATTGCAAAGTTTGTTGCTATGACCAAACCTTGCCCTTGTGAATCTAGATTAAGGCTTAGATGCTCAGAAGCGTTTGGACATATCAGTGGTATTATGAGGGAAAGTAAACTCAGATTGGATTTTAGGAAGAAGCTCTTCAGTACAAGAGTGCTGAGACTCTGGAATAGGCTGCCCAGGGAGGCTGTGGCTGCCTCCTCCCAGGGGTGTTGAAGGCCAGGTTGGATGATGCCTTAAGCAGCTGAGGCTAGTTGAAAGGTGTCCCTGCCCATGGTGGAGAGGTTGGAGTACATGGTCTCTGAGGTCCCTTTCAACCTGAAGCTGTTCAGTGATTTTATGATTCCATAATTTTTTTAACATCTTCTTTTGTCAGAGATAGTCCATACATCTTGATACTGATAACTGAAGTATCTCTTACAGTTCCTTAGCAAAATATTTCTAAAGTTGAGAAACTCCAGTATGTGGCTTCTCAGATATTTTGCAATCTGTGAATGCAATCAAGCTAGTATACCTGCTTTATGGCAAACACTAATTCAGCATGTATATTAAGCTAAGGCCTTGTTTGCAGCTTGATTCATGTTCTACACTGAAATTACAGAGACTTAGTGATCAGGAATATGCCTGAATTAGCAGCACAGGAACTACAAAACAGATTATTAGATTTTGGGTTTCACTGCTTTGAGTAAAACCACCTCAAATCTTACAGGAAAGATAAATGATTCATCTAGATAAATAAAGAAAGAAGGTGTCTGAGCCACGTGGAATATTTTAATATCAGCAATTCATTATGGCTCAAACACACGTTGCCTTTAATACGAGTACATGATCTTGAATATTATTAAGGTTTGAACAAATTTAAATGTGACAAGCACAAGATTAAAAGTGGCACATAAATGAGTTTAAACAGCTAATTAGGTTTCATTGGTCCACCCTGTGTCTGACAGATCTGTAATAGCAGCAATACCAATTAGAGAAACCATAGCACCAAACAGATACTCATTTACTATGCAACTGCAGGTTTGCACCACACGCTTCAGGAGGCATGTAACCCTGGAACTGAAAGAATGAAATTAAATCCAGGTGTTACAGTTCCACACTGAACCTTCTTTGATAGGAAATGTCTCCTCTCCTCCAAAACATAAGGTCAGTTCTGAGAGTTTAGAAAATACTTCCGTCAGACGTGTAATGTATCTAACTGTTCAAATCTAATCTTCCATTTAGGTGAGGTTTCTTTTCCCTCAGCTTCTGAGGTAAGTTGTCTTCACCCTGCGTTTAACATAGGAACAGACACTGCTTCTAACTAATTATTAAAGATGAATGTGGAGATTAGGGGATTGGTTTGGTTTTGCAGCAGCTGGGCTCATCTCGGGGGCAGCCATTTTCATCCATTTCACAATAGATGGTAAAACCGAAATCAGGGCCTGATGGTGTTTCTGCTAATCTCTGCACTGTGATGAGCTGTTAACATGAACCCCCAATTTCTGATGTTGTTTGCCCGTGGCCCAGTTGAAACAAGGTTCTGATTCTTAGCTTCCCGTCTGTGATAGCAAATCCATATTTTTTCACTGTTCCAGTTCATCTCATCCCTAATCCTGGTACATCAGGATTCTACCTTAGGCAGGTACCTCTTCAATAACACTGTGTGTAGGAGATGCTGCCCCTGACTCCCTGTATCTTTGGAGTATCTGCTTGGTGCAGAATTGGGCAACAGCTCTGGTAGTTTAACAATCTGATTTTAGGAAGGAGAGAAAGGTTATTTCAAATGCGTTGTGAGAGAATATCCATCTAGTTACGCTGGATCGGATGAAGAGTGCAGCAGGCCTTGAGCGGTCCTTTCAGTCTTCACCAGAGGACAGGTGGTCAGAACATGGCTCCACTGTCTAGCACAGTCATACTTCACAGAGCCACCAGTCTGACAGCAGCTACCTTTTCAAGTAAGTGAGGCTTTTTTTTTGAGATTTCAGGTGTTTTTCTTCCTGTTTCTCCTCTTTGCCTCTGCTGTGAGTTGCTTGATAGAGATGCTTTCCTTACCTCTTTTTCCCAACCCATGCTGACTAAGACAGGCTATTTAGAACCTCCCACTTTATAAACAAGATGGAGGTAAACCTTTTCTTCACTGACTTGGAGTGATTAGTAAAAACCTACTTGTAACAATGATACAGACATTGTATTGCTGCTATGGAATTGAGACGTTTTCCTTCCATAGCCCTGAGCAACATCTGTCAACACTGAAATGTTCCAATTTGGCATAGGGAAAAGTTACAGTTCAAGGATGAAAAAACCAAAGCAGCTGAACATATCTTAAGCAGGGCAATCTGTTCTTTGGCAGAAGATGAGGGGGAGATGAATTCCAAACTTATGTCTTATTACCCTATCAGGGTTTCAGTCTTAAAAGACACAGTAAGTAAAGCTTGAAGCATCATCACTAGAACAAAAGGATGGTAGCTGAAACAATCACTTTAACATCTATCAAATCCTTGGACAAAAATTGGCTATCTGACACAAAGCTACACAGGTTAGTGAATGAGCAGATGCCACAGAATGAGAGATTGATGCTTCTATGATAGCCTCAAGTCTGACTAATAGCCCAGAACCAATTTGTCACAGGTGCCAGCTCTTAAGTATTGGTTAAGTCCTGAGAAAATAGTCTGCATTTCGGCACCCTGTGGTCATTTTATTCTTGCTGTATTGTTGCAAACAGCTATTCCCAGTGCTCCTTTAAAACTTCTGTTCTTAGTGCTTCCTTTTACCCTGCAAGTGAATTTAGTAAACAGAGTAATCACTGTTTCCTCCAGAACAGGAATGTAGGTGCAAAGCATGTGCAAGCATTTTACAATCTTAAATGCCAGTAAGCTTTGGAGAACAGTGCTGTAATGTACGGTTCTTAGGTACTCAGGAGATCAGGATTCCTATCCTAACTGTCTTTCATATTTCATGGTATTAAAATCTCATCACCTGAGACTTTCATCTTTTAGTTTCAGACTATGAAATAGAAAACAGTAAGGGTGAGAGAAGATCCATCATTTTCTTCTGTCTCCCCCTCATCAGAGTGACTAGATAGAGGTCAGGTGAGGGGAAATGTTTTTTGCTTTCAGGGGTGCAGTGATTGATGTGTAGCTTGTGCTGTACCGTACAGGTCTTCCACGGGTTTCAATTCTGCATCCTGTTCTGTGTTGTTTCTTTTGTAAAATGAATTTAGCAACTTAGAAATTGTAATAATGTTCCCTTTTTTCCAAGCTATGAATGAGATATTTCTTAGCAAAGCATTCATTAATGAGCAGTACTTGAGTGCTCTGTGCCACTTGTGATAAGGAATTGGGATAGTAATTCTTGCCTATTACTGTAGCCTTAATATATTGAGCTAATAAAAAAATAATCTTCAAAACATGCACAGGAATATTCAGTGAGATGATCTCCTAACATAATTCGCTCCTAGGAGACTGATTTAATAAAGCTAGAAAATCCATGTCTTCTAATGGTATTCAATTAATCTCCATTGACAAGTTATTTTTTCCATTAATAATATTACTTTGAAATGTAATTTTGAGTTGATGAATGGTGATATTTGGAACTGTTGTTGACATGAGTTTAAAAAAATCTGGAGTTCCAGCATAGGATTCCAGACTTCTGCACTCTTTATCTAATCACAGAATGTTAGGGGTTGGAAGGTACCTCGAAAGATCATGGAGTCCAACACCCCTGCCAGAGCAGGGTCACCTAAGGCAGGTCACACAGGAATGCATCCAGGTGGCTTATGAATGTCACCAGAGAAGGAGACTCTGCAGCCTCTTTGGGCAACTTGCTCCAGGGCTCTGTCACCCTCACAGTGAAAATTATATAACACTTGAAGGGAAAAAAAAATTCATAAAAAGATTCATTGCTTTAAAATCAATAATTGAAAAGCTCTGCTATATCTCTGTAGCAAAGAGATCCTTTGGAAAAAGAAAGAAGGTGATTATTACTGAAAATAACCTCAGTTCTGATGTCTGAAGCCATCACACTTCATACTGCTTGCAGAACACCTAAAATATGCACCTCTCTTGCTCTCCCCTTTCAATGTGAGCTCCAGAAGCTGGTCTGTATCGCAGGAACTGTTTGTATGTTGTGTGTTCAAGCACTGGCTGTTTGCGTGGCACTACCCACAGTACCTGTGAAGTGTTATTGGGTTTTATTAGATTAGTAGAAATGGAGAACATTAGCATTGCAGCCATCAAAATTTGCTTTATTGATAATGTCACTGTCAGGTTAGCCCTGATTTATATGGCTTATGCTGAACCAAAAATCACAGAATCCTAGAATGGCTTAGGTTGGAAGGGATTTTGGAGACTGTCTAGTCCAACCTCCCTGCCATGGGCAGGGACACCTCTCAACTGCACAACTCGAGACCTCATCCAACCTGGCCTTCAACACCTCCCCCAGGTAGAAGGCATCCCCAACCTCCCTGGGCAGCCTAGGGATCTCACCACTCTTGTACTGAAGAACTTCTTCCTAAGATCCAGTCTAACCCTGATCTCTATCAACTTCCAACCATTTCCCTTGCCCTGTTACTAGACACCCTCATGATTAGTCCCTCTGCAGCCTTCGTGTATGATCCTTTCAGGTACTGTAAGGCAGCTCTAAGGTCCTCTTGGAGTCTTCTTTTGTCCAGACTGATTACCCCCAACTCCCTCAACCTATCCTCACAGCAGAGGTGCTTCAGCCCTTGGATCATCTTTGTAGCCTCCCCTGGACTCACTCCAACACCTGTGTGTCATTCTCGTCTCACCAGAGCAAAAGGACAGTATCCCCTCACTTGCCCTGCTGACCATGCTCCCACCACACATAAATAGGAGCTCTTCCTTGTGGGATCTGACCCCCTGATGCTGTTAATCCACTGTTACTGTTCTGAAGGAACAGAATGTGAGTATGTTCTTTGAAGTTTTCACTTGCACTGGGTGAGACATTTACCATGAATAATTCATTTGACAGATTTTACCCCTTTAACTGTTCAATTATTGATCACAGAATGAAAATCCTCCAATGTACTAATTATTTTAAATGATTTGTGAATTATTATGGATATATTTTGCCTACAGATTGTAGGGATTGTTATGAATATTCAAAACTTTAAGCATGAGTTGCATAAATCATGTGGGATTGATTCTTCTTAAGAAGCCTCACACTGTAACAAAGACTATGGCCTGAATTACAAATTGACAATACACAGGCTTGTGTAGCTACACTATCACATTTAATAAACTTAACTCTTTGTCCTAAATTTCACTTTTAACAAGGACTGCTACTTCTAAATCTCAATTGCTCTGAGCTGCGGAGAAAGTGAGAGAACGCAGAAAGAAAAAGAAATAATACGAAACGCCCTCCCCACAAACCCATACATTGAACTCCTCTGAAGGGAATTCACTGTACTAAATTAAATGAACGTCTTAGGGGAAGGTGATTTTATTATGCAAAATCTTTAGGTAAGCTGGTTTTATCCCCTTCATACCTACAGAAACCAAGAAGCAGCAGGATGGTGAGTGCATTTGGGTAGTCAAGCAGTAATAATTTGCTCACAACACAGAGGAGAAGAGCCAGTAGCCAGCGAACACTGCCTCTATCTCTGGCTCCTCTGGACAGTTAGATTATACCCTACTGGAGCCATCAGTTGTGATGGGTGCTCCTTTGCCTCTTAAGCTTGCTTACTTCACCTTCCCTGAATCTTAGGACAGGCTACTTCAAACTGTCTGGTTTTGCCTTGTTTGAAGAGATATTTGAAAGATTTATCATCTGCTTTGCTTCTGAGGAGCCTGTTGGACATCCTCCTGCATCTTCCATTCTGGTGGTGGTGTTAGAGTGGAGACCATGACAGAAACATCTTCAGCTCAGAGAATGACATCACAGCACTGATGTTCTAAGAGCCTTCATTGTGATTAGTAGCTGTTCTTACAACTCTTTATGTGACTATGTCTTCTGGTGCTAAAAATTGACTTTTCACTGGTACTACGTGTAAAGCACCACTTGCAGAAACGCCTCTGTTAGTTACTCCTGTCAGCGTATTGGTAACGTGGTACTGACCACTTCAGAACATGTCAACACGAACATATTTTTTTTTTCTACCACCTGTCTCAGGATGCCTGAGACAGTTTGAGTAAACAGCTGCATTTCTGTCAGTGCTGTTTCCTTAGGAGGAAACAGACCCTCAAACCTTAAGTGCCAATATTCAAAAACTACGTATTTGGCAGATTGAGAGGCGTGAAAGCCTGAAAACCACAACAGAAAATCGGTAATTGAAGAGGGATGAAGAGTTTAATTAATCTGTCTTGTCAAATGATTTTTCCTTCAGATGCAGCTGACATTTTGCTCTGTTTATCTCCATTTATAATTTCAGTATCTGAAATGCTTCTCTCCCAGTATAAACACTTGCTAGTTTGAGCTAGGAGTTCATATCAAACATCTTTTTCAGTACGTATGGGAGAGAGAACTAAATGTCATAGAGCAGTGAGGGGAGGTTCAGATGACAGACAGCAGTAACCTCTTCTAGGGGGGAAATTGAAGATGGCACCTGAACATATGTTCCCAGTAGAGGAGCTCATCTCTCTACTGAGAAAGGTGCAAGGTTAGGTAGGACAGTAGGTTCTTCCTGAAGTCTCTAAAGTTAATAGGTCAAGATATCCATGTGGATATTTGTCACTGACCTCTGAAACTGTACCTCCTTTAGCTATATTGCATACTCCTTTTTTGGTAGTATGCATTTTTCTTCTGCTGCATTTCATTGAATAACTCAGACCAAAACTCACCTCCCTCATTGTCCCCGAAGTGGAATAAGATAATAAAGCACAAGTCTGGAATGAAAATGGTAAAAGACAAAAAGGCATATTTTGTTGAGAAGATGCATCTGCCTCTTCAGAGATCATGAACCATTCTATCTTTAATGTAACAGTCCTGTCCTGACTGTGGAAGCCTTCTTTGCTTCTAAACATAATTAGACAATAGTGCAATTTAAATAAGAAAGAGACCTCAGCTAAGACTCTTGGTAAACTTCAGTGAGACATCACAGAACTCACCTGGCACAGCAACATAGAAACATGAATCAAAGCACCTTTGGTTGGGGAGAAACTTGTCATACTCAGTTAAAGTCTATCTACAGCAAAATATAGCTCAATCAAGGTGAAACACTTCTATTTCTTATTACATGCACACTGAGTTTCCCTCTAGGCTCCAGAGACTCTGCTGTTATATTGCCTGATGCAGAGAAGATTCTCAGAGCTGCATTAAAAAACATAACTTGGAAAAAACCTTACACATGGATGTCCTTGGAAAACTTTTGTAATGCTCTGACTTGAGTATTGTCTTTGTAGTTTGGCAGCCTGCATTGTTGTCAGACCTCAATGCCATGTTTCTTCACCTCCTGATGTGTGCTCTATGTCACAGCTTAGTGTAAGCATTTACTTATCCCTTTCCCTTTTCCCTTCCTTCCTCATCAAATATTTACAGCTTAAGAAAAACAAATTCACTACAAACAAGCACACAAATATAAAGCTGGTTGAAAAACACTTTCAGCAAATAATGCCAAAAGTATTGTCCAGAAACTGACAATCCATCTTAGGCACCAGCTTCAGTGACAGCAGCCTTAAACATGTCAAAGCACAAACACCATTTGAAAGCTAATTAGGTGCCCACTGTTGTAGCTCTCCATGCTACAACCACTTACTTGCTTTGATTTCATAACCTGTTCAATCTCAAAAGACAGGTGAAATTCACACAATTTTTTGAAGTCTCATTTAGGATTCTGAAGGGCTGAATGTGGTTTGAGAGCCCTTGAGACAGTGGTGATCCTAAGTATTGCTGCTATGGACACAGGAAACAAAGTGAAAAACCGCACCTTGCTCTCCTTGCATTGTCACATACCTTATCAACTTGGCACAGGCAAAGTGTCCTGTTCAATTTGATCCAGAATTTGGTATTTAATGCTAAGCAAAAGTAACAGAAAACTTGCAGTAATCTTGCATACCGTTTCTGCTTTCCTTGTTGTCTCCTCTTGGTGAGTCTATGGTTGCAACCAGCATAAAAGTGTCTGACTACCCACAACCTGATGTACCCCATGCTTTGTGCTGAGTTTATTCCAGTAAGTAATCCTTCTCTGCCCCCAGTCTTCTGGGAGATGGTGCAAAGCACAGTGCTGCTGACTTTGTGGAAATGTTTTCTGTGGCAAATGGAAAGCATTCTGCCCTTCAGAACAAACTGTGTCCTATTGCTGACTGACAAGATGCTCTAATTGAAACCTACACCAATATGTCCCTGACTGAACTCATCTCTTCCCTGCATATGCACTCCTACAACAACAAGGAGTTCATTTGACTTCTTTTAAAGACAAATCCATTTTCAGGCCATGAACTAGAGTTAAAGGTGTGTAAAACTTAGTATTTCATTTAGCACTTACTTTTTACGTGGCTGCAAATATTTATGAGGATCAGCCGAAAAAACCTTGGGTTTGAACAAATCTCTAAGGTGTGGCAAATTCAGACTTGTTCACGAATAACCGGGACTTAGCCGATGGCCCACTGACACATGCTGATGTTTTCTTCTTGCCTTACTTGGCCTATGATCAGGACAGAGCACTTATTAGATAATGTCATAGTCCCCCAAATGCTTTAACAGAGAATGTTTATTGAAATATAGTTCTTGAATAAAAATACCTTCCCAGCTTCCAGCTCAGTTTATGACATAGTGGCAACTATCCCTACTTTTTTTTTTTTTTAAGGAAAAAGTCCTCTTTTACGCTTGTTACCCTTTCCTTGGCATACTTGTGAAAACAATGCTGTTAGGGCTGTTATTAACAGCTTCAGCAACAATAAACGGAGATCTTTCTCAAAATGTTTAATGCACAGTGTCTGCAGAGGTGCTGGTTCTTTGTTTTCACAACAAACAAACAACTCCATCCCCAGACCTCGATGGCGATAAGGAGCATGCAAACTATTAATTGCATTTGACACACAGTGACACCAGCACCTTTGATATCTAATTGGGGAGCAACGCGGTTTAACAAGTTTTAATTTCTGGTGCAGCTGGAAGACAATAAAGAGAAAGCATGAGAACAAATTAAACAGTATATAGGTCAATCATTCTATTAGCAGTCTTCAGGGAGCACATCTCTGATTTGCATAATTGTATTTCTGCAGCAAGCAGACATACTGCCGTGCTAATACGTGTTCGTGGCGAGTCCATAACCACACCGAAGGTGGCCTTTCCTACATTACAGATTGAAAGCCTAGGATTACAAGAGCAAATACATTATTAACTTGATCTAATCAGTATTTCAAAGTTAGCTTGGCCCAATATATGAAAGACTCAGCAGCTCCACAGGTAGTGGTTTGTCAAATGTTTTCCCTCAAAGCAAAGAGGAAGATTTTCTTAATCATTTATATGCAAATAAACCAAGTACTGATGTTTTGATTTAAATTTGTGAGAAATGCTAGTCCCTTTGTGTGCCTCTCTGATACATTTAATCATCTTGCTTTTGGGAAACTTCATTGGAGTTTACCTGTCAAGTTACACTTCCAGGTTCTCACAGAAAGAGCTCAAAGCCTGAGCTCTTTGCGAGCAGGAACAGTGTTTCTGTTGTTTCTGTTTCCGTTCCATCTTCACAAGCAAAGGCAGCGGATTTGCCCTATGCTCTATCTTGTCATAGAAACTACTAATTACAGCTACAGAGAAGTGACTGTGACTAAAAGGCAGTCTGTCTCTTCTCTCACACAACCAACAACAGAACAAGGGGACACAGTCTCAAGTTGTGCCTGGGGAGGTCTAGGCTGAATGTTAGGAGGAAGTTCTTCGCAGAGAGAGTGATTGACATCGGAACGGGGGGCGCAGGGAGGTGACGGAGTCGCTGTCCCCGGAGGTGTTGAAGCAAAGCCTGGATGGGGCACTTAGTGCCATGGTCTAGTTGATTGGGTATGGCTGGGTGATAGGGTTGGACTGGATGATCTTGGAGGTCTCTTCCAACCTGGTTGATTCTATGAAAAACAACCAAATAGAAGAGGAAGGCTGTGTGACACCCTTGCTCTCCCACCTCTTCCATTAAGCAGCTTTATGCTAATTTACCTAAAGCACCTCATAAACACATCTTGGTTTTCCACTTCTCTTTCTTAGGCCTGTCTTCATTTTCTCAGGTTCATGCTTTAAGCCCAATAGGCTCTATGTATAAGACAAGTACTTCATGCTGAAATGCATAACTTTCCTTGTGATCTTGAAGAAAATGTATGCCAAAAAAACCCCACAATATAGCCACAAATTTAAACCATTGTGACCGTAGTCCATTTTTAAAATGGAAAACCAGAATATATTCTCGGTTTTAAACTGTCAGACAAAGGTCTGGAGCAGCTGTTTTTCTAATTTCTGCACAAAATTGACGTGACAATAAAATATAAAACTCTCCAGTAATTCTTAAAATAAAGACAGGAAATTGTGCTTCTAATTCAGACAGAGCAATCATCCAAAGGGTTTAACATAAATCATGCAATTAAATCTCACCAGTTAATGTTTTTCTGGAGACTTCTTTGAAAACATTGCCAAGATACTGAGTCCATGGACTTGCATTCATAAACAAGAAAAAGGCATGTTGCAGGTGTATTAAATGGTGTACCGATGAATACACATTTACTGAATTGCATGGAACTACCAAGGTGCTGAATCCATGCAAGAATTGTGTGAGCTAGAATTCCCTCCAATTGTGATTCTGCTCAGGAATTTCAAACAGATCACTGAATCAAGCCTGAAGTTACAGCTTGGGGCATGAAGAGAATGTGAACGATGGAGAAAATTGTTTTGTGTTTGATGTATAAGTTCAGCTCCAGGTAACTTTCCATGACAGCTGAGCTTACATTCTGCAGTCCTCATCAAGCTGATCATTTAATTTCTTAAAACTCTTTGTGAAATCATCTATGGAGACATGTACTTGGAAGGGTAATAGAGTAGAATCTTTGTTCCAGTATTTTATTACCACTTATTTTAGACCAATTCCAGAAGCTTTTATCCTAAAGAAAGAAATTAATGTAAAAATACTTTTTAAACCCTAAGATCCTACTCCACAGACCTGTACTCTGATGTTTATCTTATTCTTGTGATTAGTGAGCTACTTGTTGGCTCTTCCTTTATGAGTGCAACTTCTGGTAGCTATAATGAATGATTTTCAATTAAGGACTAGGAGAACTCATGACAAGAGAAATCTCTGTCAATTTATTTAAATGAAATCTCTGTCAATTTTATTAATATGAAGTCTCTCTACACTGGGATAAACAATGGAGAACATTAAAATATCATGTCAGGAGTGTATGTTTAATTAAAGTTTCATTAGCTAGGTGATTATTTATCATTTAATAGGGCTGGGTTGTTTTGGTTTTGTTGGGTTTTTTTAATAGGTTGCAATTCTCTCTATTTGTAAAAAGGAGAGACTTTCAGCACAGGCCAGCATTCCAACTGTGGTTCATTTGGACAACTGAATGAATTGGAACTCTTATTATTTTATTCATTATTCTTCATTCATTAGTGTTAGTGTATAAAGAGAAACTTGATCAAAACCAAATCTTGGTGGTTTGTTGTAATGTGCAATAGGCAATAAAATTACTGCACTGAACTGCAGTGATGGGGATTTAGCATTTGCTGTGGTGTTTGTGAGTGACACAACATCTTGGATTCCAATCCCTTGGTTTCCTTTGTTGGCAAGCAATAACAAATCTTGTGCAGATGATCGTCGTCATCAAGAACACTTTTCAGAATGAAGCATTGTTGCAAGAATTTGTTCTCTGAGGAGTGATGAATTCAATCTAAAGCAAAAGGAAACAGGAAAACTGCTGTGTGGAGTCACGATGCTTTAAAAGACAGTACTTTCATTAGATCATAAGTAACTGAATTTAAACCCAGATTTCTGGCTTACTGGTGGTGTTGGGAAGGTTAACAAAAATAGACCCCAGTGATAACAAGCACTGATTAGGATATCTCTTCACCAAATCAAATTCTGAAGTCAGTCTTTTATCATTTCTCTGGTATAACCTAGGAGATTTACTCTTGGAGGTCCAGATTTTTGTGGTAAAATGATGTTAAATATTCTATCTGACACTATGAGGTGTTTCCTGGGGTCTTTGCTACAAAATATTTTTTAAAACAATAATCATTAATAATTTTTTTTTAAGCTGCTAGTCTATAATTCCTGTGCTTTAAGTGAGTTATCTTTTGATGTTCCATTTCTCTTGAAAAAGACATTCTTTTAAAATCCATAATAACTGCTAGAGTTAATGTGAAAACTATAGTGCACTTGACAGGTTGGAGGCATGGGTCAGTGTCCTCCTCTGCCTTCTGGTAGAGCTGCACAAACCTCCTATGCCTTTCTCTACCCAGGCAAAGGTAAGAAACCAAAAGGAATGCAACCTTCCTTTCATTTCTCACTTGCAAAATGAGATAGCTAAGAAAAGTGGAATACAGGAAATTATCAACACAGACAACAAATTGTGGGGAAACAACAGTTCCTGGTTTTTAATACAAAGTTTTAAAGATGAAAATTCAAATGCACTACCCTACCACTTCTGCCAGGTGAGGCAACAAGCTTCTGGGTTTGTGGGGGGGTTTGTGTCTTTTCTCTCTGAGCCGCATGTGCCTGATTACTGGGAGAATAAATATACCCCACACGTACCTTGAAAGGCTGCTTCCCATTGCTGTCAGTGAGACACATGCACTTACCTGGAGAAAAGGCCCTTTCCTTTCATATACCAATCAGTAAATCCTCTTGGAAATAGATGAGGGCATCTTGATGTTTGGCAAGTTAGCATTTTCTAAATTAATCAGTAATGACTAATCATTTATTAGTAAAATTTAATTTTACTGTGATTCTTTTGGGTGCTTGCATTATGGTGTACTTGTGCACAAAAGAGGATAGACTTTCTCTCAATGACAAGAGACTTCCCAGTCAGAAAAGCTCTTCCTTGCTGTCATGGTTGAGTCTTCCAAACCCCAGATTTGTCCTCCCTTTTCCCCATGTTCAGAAATACTGTCATAATTTGCACTGCTCCTGGGATTAACTTCCACTGCAGTTTTGTACAGTTCTGGAAGGAATGAGGACAAATTACTTCCCTTTCTGAAATTTTCATAAAGTACACGATTTCATTAAGCATTGCACACACATTTCTTGCTTTCCTGTTTTGAGCATTTTAAATCCATTATAAAGTTTTGCCTTTCCCATGAGTGAGTTTTTCTGTGAGTGGATACAGAAAGAGCCCCTTAGGAGACCCTGTGCTGTTCTCATCTGTTGTTCATCAGGAACTGGCTTCTTAGGAACGTGCAAATAGGATTAAAGCAGACTGCTCCAAGAAAAATGTCAGCCTCTTCACTGAATTTAAATTATTTTGTCCTAATTCTAAGACAAATGTGTACTGCCTTAGGAACAAGTGCTCTGCCATGGCTAGAAATGCATCTGGTGAAAAATTGTGGTTCCTGAAACACAGCGCAAACTGGAACACAATACAATATGTGGAACACAAATGCAAGATGTAAAAAACTCTTCTGACAGAAAAAAATTACACAGTGAAGGAGTCACAACCTGACCTATGAAGGAAGGATTTGCAGGAGGTTCTTTAGTGATGCCTGAAGAGTAAAGTGAGGCAAACTGACACCAAAATGGCTGCAATAGCTGCAGGTTTATTGATTACACACTGGTGCAGGTCACTGATTAAATAGTTGCTCTGAAGGCAGGCAAAGTGATTACCTGTTGTATACCAGACAGAGATAGAGTTAGGGAAAGAGAAAGGAGTGTGGAGAGAAGTGAGCTAAGTCCAGTGGTAGAAAAGCATCACCACTCCATGTCTCAGCTGTGTCTCCTTGGCAGTGGGCGCAGAACCTCTTCGTTTCACACCCCATGCGCACGCCCCCCGCCCCGGGGGTGCAGGTTACTCCCATGCTGGTGCAGTCACATTAGCATCCCGTTTGGCTGAGTCGTTCTTGGGGTGCCTGTGTGGCACTGTGGTAGTGGAAAGGTGGTGAGCACCCCCACTAATGCAGGTGGCTGCTGCTTCACCTTTGCTCATGCTGGCTTAGTTGTACTGGAATGTGGCTGCAACTGCCTTGAGCTTGTGCAGGTACACAAGTGGTGTCTGAACCACCATGTCCAGTTCCACAGACACACAAAGAAAAGGGAGCAGAGAAATCTGTTTGAGACAAAGACCTATGGCAATGCATCTCCCACAGAAGGTAACTAGTAGAAATGGAGGAAAGAGGTTTCAGAAGTGGCAGGTTAAGAATTGGCTCTAAGGTGGTGAATCGGTTGTGGGGATTCACGAGGCAGGAATTATAAAATATACAGTTATTTTATTTCCAGCAAGCCCCATCTACAACGTTATATAAAATTAATTAGATGGGGTTTGGAAATTCAGTCGGAAAAATCTTTCACGAGGATGCTTCTACAAGGAGTTTAGTAATTCAGAGAAGTCAGAAAACTTGGAAAAGGGTTTGCTATAAACAATAGCTGTGCTGCACTTAGGAACAAAGGCAGCCGGGAGCCCCAGGGAACGGAAAGGCTACTCACGGCAGGCCTCCGCGACAGAGCTTTGAAATGTAGATCGTGGGACTCCTTGTCGGCAGAGCCAGGTCCCTTCCACGGGCAGGCAGGATCTGACGGTCCGACGTAGCAGTCTCCTCTAAGTCCGCCTTAAAGTCCCTCTCCAAGCTCCTCGTGAGGTTCCACTGGCAAAATCCTCCTTCTGAGTTCCCCCTTTTCGGAGTCCCACCAGATAATGTGTCCTGTTGTCATATACATGCTGGGGCGATTTGCTCTCCCCAGTTCAAAACCGCGGGGGTGGTGTGAGGTACTTAGCACCTACTCCTTTCACATTCCGAACCCCTGGAGCCAGAGCGATAGTGGGGAGCAGAACAGTTTCATGCCCTATGCAAACCTTCCGTGGGGCAGGCACTTGGGTGTGCCCCGCTGTGGGTGGCTGTTGAGAAATGTAGTTTGGCTGACTGACAGCACAGGCTTTTAGTAGAAATAGAGAGGGGAACAACGCTACCTTCAATTATTGTTGGACTTTATGAAAGGGTTTCTAAGGCATCTTCAGATAAGATATTAGCGGACTGAACTTTCCTGTCAGGAGTAGAGAATGAAAAGTAGCGTGAATCTCCTCGTACATCTTTGAGGGGACTTCAGCCTGCCTCTAGTCTAGCCTCAATGCTGTGGTTAGAAGTGGACACACATCTTCCAGTTCAGTTTCTTTTGAGAAGAGTCTATGGCATAGGAAGCATGCAGGCATCCAGGTGTCTGATCTGGGCTGTTCTAAGGATGGCCTTGGCAAACAGGTGATTTTCTTAACTGTAAGATTTACGAGGGACTTTTCTGGTATTACAGATGGGCGAAGAACGTCGTTAGCATGGAAAGGGTAAAAATGTTTTAATATTTTAGTTAATCTATTAAATGGCTTTTCCTGCTGGGAAGATAAAGAAGAAATGAAAAATTATGAAGGTTACAAATTCAATCACATAATGACCTTCTTATATTGATGTTTCTGCCTGTGATTAATTGTTGATCAAGATACTGTCTTGTTTTAATTAGGAGATAAGTTGGTAATATGTCAATGTGAGGATTGATTAAATACCAGAATCATGATTTTAAACTATGTCTTTCAAAATATTTCACTTTTCCTTTTCTGATCTGAAGATTACTCTTGCAGTGTGAGAGCTTCAAAATTACTCCAAAGCTCTGAGTTATTCAGGCTGATATAGTACTTTTTTTTCCCCTTTCCCTTTCATTAGTATCTGACTGAACAAAAATCTCACAAACTTCAGAAGCTTCTATGCACGCTGTCTGCTTCTAGTTGTTGAAATTGCAGGATGTTAGCTTTGGGAAGGGACCTCCAGACATCATGGTAAGAGGTTTCTCTGGTGCTTTCATTAAGCAACTATTTGATATTCAGTGCCTTCCACTGATTTTGGTTTTATTTATATCTTTTGATAGAAACATGTTAGAAATAGAAACATCTCAGAAAATGATCATGAAAACGGCAAGAAAATTCTTCTGTGGGGAAGAAATCAAACGCTACAGGGAGCCAATTGAAAGTTAAAAGTTTTATTACTTATTGTCCTTTCTAAATACAACCAAAAGGACCATTGAAATAACCTAAAAGTCAAATGTTAAACTTCATCTGTGTGGAATAAAATATTATTGTGAAGGTAGCTTTAGAACTCTTGAAAGGGGCCTAAATGAAGATAGCTAAAGTGTATAATCCTCATGCTGGTAACGACTTGCTACCACAGAGACTCTCCCTGCTGTGAAGTCCTGGTTCTCTGCATGCATCTTTTAACATGTGCAAAGATTTTTGGTTTTTTTTTGATGAAAACATGTTTGTTTACCAAAAGCAACTCTAATATCCTAAATCAGAACCCATCTTCCCACTCTGAAAGAGTGATTCTGAAGTATCTCATTGAAGATAGAGCTGGTAGCAGAATCAGAGGCTCTGCTGTAAGGATCCAAATCTTGATTTTTAAAGCTGTGATTACCCATAAAGGAGTGTGACAAATGAACAGAGTTTCAGTCTCTCTGCTGTGGTTTTGGTACTGGTCTGTAACATCAGTAAAGCTTTATCACTAGTTTACAAAACTGTAAACAAAGTTCTTGCATTCATAATGAGAACGCTATTCCTTCTCCTATGACAAACTGTAGCAACACACAAGGGCAGACTGATATCTTGGAGCACTTGGATATTTTAGCCAATTTCAGTTGGTGAAATGGTTGGGTGAGACCACCGTGGGTGTTGAACCTCCATTTCCTAACTCATATTTCTTGTTACAGGATAATTCTCCCTATTCAAAGAGAATTAATAGAAAAATAAGAGAGAATGACTGCTTAGTATATGCCAATTTGCACCTAATCTCTTCTTGTTTATTCTGTCCACAGAGTAAACATCTGTCATGTTACAAACAAAGAAAAATCAGCATGTATTTGACTTAATCTTTTACTGATATTTGATCTCTGTAATTTCACACCCTCTGCACTGTATTATCCTGTAAATGGATTTGGGCAAGAATATGGCCATCCATGGTCAGATGTAATGTCACAATCATAGAATGGTAAGGTTGGAAGGGACATCAAGGATCATCTAGTTCCAATCCCCCTCCCACTAGTACAGGTTGCTCAAGGCCTTGTCCAACCTAGCCTGGAGCATCCACAGCCTCCCTGGGCAACCTGTGCCAGTGCCTCACCAGCCTCAGTGTAAAGAACAATGTCAGAGAGGGGCATGCTTGCAAGGGTATATTGACACATATTTGTAACTAATACCAACAGCTAATTGTTATTCTTGGTACTCTAACAGGGTTTTCATTTATGAAAATTCTTCCTTGCTTTTCAAGGAAGCATATATTGTTTCTGAGAGAAATCAGTATACAATTACTCACCTACTCTTGCCTTTGGATTCTTATCCCAAGCAGTAACAAGGTTTTAAAAATTTACCCAAGGGTTTTGCATAGTTTGGGGAATTCAGAAGAGATGGCAGTGAATCATCTGGAAAACTACAATCTTTTGACATCCAATGACTTTATCTTTATATAGTTTTGAGGTAGAAAACTTTGTTTGAAGTGTTTCATAACTTATGAGTAGTCTTCCATGCCTGAATGCGTTCCAGCATTGAACAGTTTTTGGGGGTTAAAAGCAACAGCAGCTATTATCCACTAAGTACAATGAAGCATACTGAGTCACAAGGTCTTCAGCTCAGATATTTGCCCTAAGTTGGTCTGGTTTTCTCCCTTTTGTAAATTTCACAGAGGAAAATTTTTATTTTCTCACTGGAAAGAAACGAACTTTATGTCTAGTCATGTTTCTTGGACTGCTAGTAGGTTCTCTGAAGAAGATAAATCAGTGTATAGAGCTAAAAGTAGATGATCAGAAGGAATAGTCTTGCAGCTCATCACAGGAGCTTTATGACATGGATTTCTTCACATAGGTATTAAAAACCCTTTCGGTTCTCTGTTATGGATGATACTGTTAGATACAGAAACTGCTGAAGGCTGTATCCTGAACATGGTTGTTACAGCTAGAATAGCATGTAACCGGAACGCCACATAGGACATCGGTGTTTAGTATAACCGCAAATAGGAAATACCGCTACGTTCTCTCTGTACAATCATCCTAGGCTGTAGGACTGATGAGGTAATAGAGGTTCTACAGCAAGTGGCAATATTGCAATTGCTTACACTTAGCAGAAAAATTTAAGATCTGACCCTTGCTATGATGCCACCTGAACCAGCAAACATTTACTGTGGTTTGGGCAGGCAGCAAGCAGAAACACATTGCAGATTTTAATATGTTAAGGATCATTAAGTTGATTGTGTCAATTTGTTAAAGTGCCAAGTAATGATTTTACAGGTAATTAGACTTTAACAGGCAGAAACAAATTTATGTCCTTCTTGTTTTTATGATGCACGTAATGATAGATGTACTATCATACAAGCTGTTGTTTTTAGGTACACAACATTTCTTAATGTCCTAAAGCAAATGAAATATTACACGTCAGGAACTGATCAGTGACTGTATAAAACACATTAGCAGCTTTTCTTCTTTTAGCCACTTTTAATCGAAGCTCATTCATCATGTCATAGAAAGATGGAATGTCTCAGGTTATTCTTGCTGCATGGTGAAATGGCAGCAAACCTTTAAGGTCAAGAGGAGAAGACAATAGTTACAGGTTATTACAATTGTTTTTTTTATAGCAAATCCTTACACTGCCGTGGTAGATTTTGTTTGCTTTGCTTCTCAGCATGCATATGCACAGTGAATAGGGAAAAACACTCCTCGGGACCCCGTAAGCAGGAGTTTGTGGTTTAATTTGTGTTTCCATAGCAGTTTTTCTGTTTGCTATTTCATAGCCTTTGTGTACCAGAATGACAACAAACCACAGGGTTATTTTGGAAGAACAGCGGTCACAGCGGCAGTAACAACTAGTACCTGTGTCTGCCCCTATTCTCACAGTTGCACATCCCAGGTGATGATTACAGCTACCTTCTCAACTCTAGAAATCAAACTAATAGTAATTATTAACCAGTATTAGTCAGGTAAGAAGTTCTGTATATGGGAATTCCTTTACAGTTACTCCTGAACCCAGGAATTCAGCTCACTGAACTGCAGTATAGAAATTGCCCAATGTGCAACAGGTCAGGCTTGGAGGCTCATTGAAGATGGTGCCATAAGCCTGCTTCAGCCTTCAGCTGTGTTACTAATTTTTTCCTGCAGGAAGACAACGTAAGGGGGGAGTGTAGATGATCCTTACACTTCTCATTGCTCATTCAAAATCTGGAGTTTATGTTTGCCTTTCAATAGCACTGAGCTTCCTGTCAATCAGCTCTATTGTTAGCTGAACTGATCGCTATTAAAACAGGGAGCTGGAGTCTGCATGGTGCTGCCTGTTGTCTGACACTTCAGATATTAGCTGTTTACTTCATTGAGTTCTTGTGTGTAATTACAGTGCTGCTATTCATGACGACACAGTCAAAAATGTGTCACCATGGCAAGAGCTGATTTAAGTGGTGGATAACTGATAATTTATCCTTGGCCAAAACTAAGGAAAAGAATCATTTTGGTGCCCTCCCTATGACAGCTCCTGGGAGACAACCACTCCTCCTTTTATCTTGTGAGATTTAGAAGACACAATCTGTTTACCTTAACCTGATGACAACACATTACAACAATCTATCTGCAAAAAGAAGACATAGTTTTTACAATTCAGTCCTGAATGGATCTGGTAGTTCGCTAGAATGCTTTAGCCCTCATCTCTTTACAGTAGCCTAATTTAGTTGTATTCTCCCAGTCATCTGGAATGAACTGTAAGCAGTCCTTGAACATTTTTCGTATTGTCAGTTTTAGGAAAAAAATTCTTTTAGTTCCCAATACTAAACATAGTACTGCTAATTTTAGAGTGAAATTGGCTTAAACGCATTTTAATTAAACTAGAGTCAAATAAATATGATTTAACTCCATTTCAGTTTGTGTGTATATACAGGTAGATAGATTTTGATGTAGATAGGTAGATAGATATTGATGTAGATAGGTAGATAGATATTGATGTAGATAGGTAGATAGATATTGATGTAGATAGGTAGATAGATATTGATGTAGATAGGTAGATAGATATTGATGTAGATAGGTAGATATTGATGTAGATAGATAGATAGATAGATATTGATGTACATAGATAGATATTGATGTAGATAGATAGATAGATATTGATGTACATAGATAGATATTGATGTANAGATATTGATGTAGATAGGTAGATAGATATTGATGTAGATAGGTAGATAGATATTGATGTAGATAGGTAGATAGATATTGATGTAGATAGGTAGATAGATATTGATGTAGATAGGTAGATAGATATTGATGTAGATAGGTAGATATTGATGTAGATAGATAGATATTGATGTACATAGATAGATATAGGTACAGACCAGTCTAAAGTGCACTGTACTGTGCTCAGGGCAGATACTTGGCTTTACAGAAAGAAATGTATGAATAGAAGCTATTTTACATTAGACACTACTTAAACATGTCCAATATGTGGGTTTCATTACCCACTTTGCAAAACTGGAGATTTCAGCAACTTCTGCTATTAGATAAACAATTTACTCCTTGAAGCTACTCATTTTCAACAAATAAGACCTGAATTCAGATCTTTAAGAAGTAGATGCTTGACCAATTGTTTTTGTTACCTAGAATCTCCTCTCCCCAGAGCCACCAGATACTGCTGCAGTTTGGTGTGTGTCTCATTGAATTTTTAAACTTGACAATATCTGAAATATGCAAACATAGATTTGAGACAGGACCAAATGCTCAACTGTGCTTGTAGTAGTGTTAAGACCCTCACGGATAGCTGGAAATTCATTGTGACCTTTCTGCATACTAATAGGGAAGCTGACTCTATATCAGAATGACAAAATAGAATCGCAGAATGTTAGGGTTGGAAGGGACCTGCGGAAATCATAGAGTCCAACCCCCTGCCAAAGCAGGGTCACCCAGGACACATCACACAGGGAACACATCCAGGTAGGTTGTGAAAGTTTCCAGAGAAGGAGACTCCACAACCTCTTTGGGCAGCCTGCTCCAGGGCTCTGTCCCCCTCACTATAGAGAACTGTCTCCTCATGCTGAGGTGGAACCTCCTGGCTTCTAGCTTGTGCCAGTTGTTCCTTGTCATATCACTGGGTACCACCCAAAAGAGCCTGGCACCTTCATCCTAACATCAACCCCTCAAATATTTATAGGCATTGACTAGATCCCCTCTCAGCCTTCTCTTCTCCAGGCTAAACAGCCCACAGCTCTCAATCTTTCTTCACAACAGAGATGCTCAAGTCTTACCATCATCCTCATAGCCTCTCTTGGGCTCTCTCCAACAGATACCTGTTTCTCTTAAA
Source organism: Eubucco bourcierii (assembly GCA_013396675.1). Lineage (NCBI taxonomy): Eukaryota > Metazoa > Chordata > Aves > Piciformes > Ramphastidae > Eubucco > Eubucco bourcierii. The sequence goes on along the minus strand of VWZE01007602.1, from coordinate 629,563 downwards.
TTGAGCAGCCCAAATGCCAGGATCTTGCTTGCCCTTTTTTTTTTAATGGCATGATTACAAGAACCTCACCATAGAGTAGTATTGACTATTAGATTCTCATCAAGGTGATTACTTCTGCAGACTGCAAATTGAGTGCAGAACACTTAACCCCTCATAATTCAGAAATCATTTCCAAATCCTGAGAGAAAATCTTGAAGTAATTTTATGTTCTTGATGATGAGTAGCAGGAACAATCTTCAAATGACAATCAACTCATAGAAAAGCAAAGGTGCAATGAGAATTTGGATGCCAGATGCCTCTGAGAGCTACAGACTGGTTTTGATAGTCAATTTGTTTAAAGAGGGGGGGGGGGGGGGGGGCGGGA
>VWZE01007602.1:580190-619221 GCA_013396675.1 Eubucco bourcierii | reverse complement strand
GAGGAGGGCCACAAAGATGATCAGAGGGCTGCAGCAGCTCTCCTATGAAGACAGGCTGAGAGAGTTGGGGCTCTTCAGCCTGGAGAAGAGAAGGCTTTGAGGGGACCTGATAGTAGCCTTCCCGTATCTGAAGGGGGCCTACAGGAAGGCTGGGGAAGGATTATTTACAAGGTCCTGCAATGACAGGACAAGGGACAATGGGTTTAAACTGGCAGAGGAGAGATTTAGACTGGATGTTAGGAGGAAGTTCTTTACAGTGAGGGTGGTGAGGCACTGGCACAGGTTGCCCAGGGAGGCTGTGGATGCTCCCTCCCTGGAGGTGTTCAAGGCCAGATTGGATGAGGCCTTGAGTAACCTGTACTAGTGGGAGGTGTCCCTGCCTATGGCAGGGGGTTGGAACTAGATGATCCTTGAGGTCCCTTCCAACCTTGCGATTCTATGATTCTATATCACTGAGTATCTGAGCTGTGGACTGCAAATGTGTCCTAGCTTGTAAAGATATCAAAACACTTCCATTGTTGCTCTTCCGCTCTTCATGAGCTAGCAGGGACTGGAGTGCAGAAATGACTCTTACCCCTTTCCAAGAGTGAGAATGAGGATGCTGCACACTAATTGGAAGTTTTAAAGAAAAGTTCTATTTACAAGAGCATATATAAAAGAAGGCAATCAGGTAGAAGGAGTACAAAAACCTATTAGGCCCAAACTGGCTTTCTAGAATCCTCCACCCCTTCCATCCTCAGGCAGCCTGAGGGGAGGCCAAAACTGCCGTCCCCAGCTCGGGCCTAGCAGGCCGCATGAGGCAGCTCAGTTCCCTGCCAACTGGGAGCCATCTCCCCGAGGAGCCACAAGGTAAGGAACATGGGGTGTTCCCAGAGAGAAGTGAAGGGGGGAAAGGCAGAGGATCAGTCAGGCACTGCCTTTTGAGCTATGATACCAGAAGACAGAATAGAGTAATAACATGACAGTATCCTGGGAGGAGCAGGTCCATCCCCCTGCGACCAGCCTCTGTCTCTGTGCTTTTGTGAAGGAGACCCAGGGTCTGAGTTCAGTACCTTCCTCCTGTCATCTCTCAGTTGCTCCTGTAGGTGTATGTGTTTACTGCCTGTTAGATCCAGGTGACAGAATGTGTGAAACTCAATTTCTTAACCAAGACCAAAACATTCCAAGTCAGATTCTCTGACTGCAGGTATTTGTTTAGAGACAACAAAACTGGGACTACATCTCAAGGGCAAATTTAAACCCATGTGTGTTTCATGCATCAGTTTCATAGCATGAACCATCTGAGAACAATCCCAGTGATGATTTGTGTTCAGATTTTACATCCTGAGCATCATTATAAATACTCCTGTGAGCTTTTGTGGAACTGTAGAGCAACCTTGCTCATTTCTGGTTGTCTCTGTATGTGCCATGTATATTAATTTCTGTCTCTAGATATCCCTAAGTAAAGGCTTCTGAATCAGAATCAAAATAATTCTACAGTCATCACCTTTCTCATGGAAGTGAATTTTGTACTACAAGTCTGTCTCTGTGAAACTTCTTTCTTGTAACTGATTTTTGTAGATCACTCTGTGTAAAGAGCAAGTGGAGCTGCTTGAAACTTTGGAGATATGGAGCACTGAGAAATCTTGCTATAAATACAGTTAGGATAAGCAATTCTTTTGTAGTGGCACAGTGCATTGCCTTGCTGAAAGGGCCAAGCTTTTTAGTGCTTGTTCTCATTATCTTTTTGCTGCAATACTCTCTCTATATACTTAAGCTTTAGTACAATCTTCACGAAGTGAGAGGGAGAATGGATGGGTTTTGTTACCGTTCCTCTTTAGTCACCAAGTAATAGGAGAGAGCTCAAAGGTGCCTTCCAGTTATTAGATCATTCTGTTACTTTCTGATTGATACTCTGAGTAAGGGTGGTGAGTTCTGAAAACTCATTTATCTCTACTTTCATCTCAGATCCACCTTGGCAGCAGTTATTTAATTCAAAAAACCAATTTTAGCTTAACGTTGGGAAAAACTTTAAGGATTGTCCACTCTCTTTACTCTCTTTTTAATAGAGAGGTGCTGGGTTGGGTGTTGATGGAGCATTGCTGTTGCTCCAGCCTCACCAAATCTATCAGTTGCTTCCCAGTTGTTAATAGTCTGAAATGAAGAACAGTAAATTGCTTTTGTTTCTCTCCACATTTCTTGATATTGGACCAGGAATGATTTATGAGCCACTGTGAAGCATATACCTGCAGAAAAGAATTTTGGTTGTTCTTTCTTTGGTCTGTGCTAAGGTACTAAAACTGTCTGAGGGCCTATCGTGGTCTGTCCTGCTATTGCAGAACTCTGGATGAGCCAAGCAAGCAGTGGCATTACTCTTTTTTATTATAGATCGTTCTGCATTAAATACTTTACTTAGTAACAAGCAGAATGATCAGGAGTGGTAAAATTGAGGACTTTTTGATTCAGTAGAAATGAAACATAAATTATTATACCAAAGACTATGATAATGGAATTTTGAATGAAGGCAGTAAAATACACCTGTCTCTCCACTTATAAATAAATAAATAAACAGACAGCAGTCGTAATAAGAACAACAAAGTAGAAAGGATCCCGGTACCAGAACCTGAAGTCTTATTGTAAATAAAAATCTGTAATTTAATCCCTTTTCCATTTTTTTTTTACCAAATATTTTAGTAGTTTAGCTTTTGCCACCATCTACTGGACACAAGATGAAAGTGTTCAACTCACTCTCCCAGTTTCACTACTCAAAAATCTCTTACAAGTGCTGCAGTGTCCGTAAGAATTTCACACAGATGACTGCTTTTGGCCTCTATTTCAGGAACAGATTTTGAAAATGCATTTTTGCATTGACATAAAATAGGAACATTTGGTATTGTGGTCAGAATCCTTTGGTCAGGCAGATGCTTTTGAAGACTTCAGCCGCTAATACCTCCTCATGGTAACCATCCTCTGGTGCTAGAAACTTTGACGGAAATGTTGGGGGGGTTGATTGGCGTTCTGAGTGTGCATTGCAGGATCACTGTGGCCCTTGTTTGGTTCATAGCATTACTGTTCCTTGGCTTGAATTCACATGCTGCACATGCTGTGTGTTGTGGTGCCACCAGCCCGTTTCAACCTTCCTTCCTGCTTTGTTCCAATAAGCTGAAACAGAGAAGTGCCAAAACTTATATCTTGAAATACCAAGGCTTTAGACAAATTTCTGTGGAATTTACAGTCAATTACTATGAATTTGTGGTTTTGGCAAGCATTTTCACTCACTGCTTGTGAGAAATTGGATGATGCAGTGCTGAGTTCCGCATGACTGGGGAGAGAATGAGGTAATTCTGCTGATGTATGGATGTATTTCTGGTGAGCTCTGAAGCCTACACACACACAGACTCTCCCCCGCAAAGCAAATAAAAGTGCCTGTGATATGATGTCACCTGAACCTTCTGACTGCTAACCTGGAGAGGCTTCTCCAGCTCTGGCTGTTGCTGCCTTGCCTTTTTCTTCCCCTTCCAGAGACAGACCTTCCTTTTCAGAGGGAAAAGCAGAATGAAACCAGCAACCAGCCTTCTGGAAAACTTCTACCAGACAATGAGTTTGTCACTTGAATATGTCTGTAAAATTTGCCCTCCAACATGACCTTTTCATGAGTTCAACATGATCAGAGGATGCTCTTTTCCCCAGGCACCAGTCTTGGGTACTATTTCTCTCTGTGCACAGCCTGGGATATTTCTCCTGCAGGCTCCTGTATTCCCAAAGGCTCAGAGACTAAGCACTAGGCTTGAGTCTGAAACGAACCTTTCCTTTCTCATGGGAGTGTGCAAGCCACTTCACAGCACTCAGATGAGTTCAAGAGCGGGTTAAATTGTCTCCATAGATAGAACTCTGACTGCAGAAGACCCCCTTGAACTTAAATAAGTAATTCATTAAAGGGAATGGAAGCCTTTATTACAGACTTCAATTTCCATGTGGCTAAAACCACAAATGAGTATACAAGAACCCATTCCCTACTAGGCACAAGCAGCTCATTTGCCTTTCCCAGCTCCATCCCTTGGCCTGTGCCCTGGCAATTCACAAAGTGCCGGCAGCGCACAAGCCTGTTATCACTGTAGCTGCCTCCCCGTAATAGTTTCTATAGTGATAACTTCAGGGCTCCATGGTAATGGACACAGCCAATTAATTTCCTGTATAGCCTTTCTCCTTGCACAGCTTTACTAATGCCAAAACTAAATGTCAAGTAGGAAAATCTTCTGGTTTGTCCTTCTATCCTAGGAACAGGAGATGTATGTAAAATCTAAGCCAAACATTCCTTCTCCGGAGGTTTCACATATGACTAATTGCAAGTAGGAAGCATATATGCTCCTAATTAAGCTCTGGTTTTTAATAGCCAGAAGGCTATTAAAAGACCTGCAGTGGGGAGTACCCATGGGATGCCAGGTCGTGAATCTAGAATTGAGTCTAGAAGGAGGGAGTGTTTCCTCTCTACTGTCTTTTGCAGGCTTCGCTTGGGGGGCAAAGTAACCAGCTGCTAGGTGCTTAAATGACTGGAGGATGTCTGTGCAGCCACCCAACTCACTGGCAGCTTGTCTGATGGTGAATCACGAGGATTTGGCGTGATAATGGCCCATCCAGCAGCAAGTTTGATATTTTGCTGTGGGAAATCAAGCCAGCCTGATGCTGATCCAGATTTGTGGCTAGATTGTTATTCCTTGTGATAACTGCTATTGCTTCCTATTTGTCACTGCAGCAGGCCCTTACATGCATCACTCTGACAGGTGCTCTTTACGGCAGCGTTGCTGGAACTGGGTCAAGGAGGTTGATGGGTAATTTGTGCTTGGAAGACCAGAAAGCATGATAATGGGAAGGGAGGTGATTTTGAGTGGTGCTGTCCAACAGTTCATTGATCTACTGGTGTGGATTATGATAGGGCACTTTCACAGGCTCAGAGCTGCCAGCCCATGTACTGTATGCAAGGAGGTTGTATTAAAAACCTGACTCATAGCTTGAAAATAATGTCCTTTTAAAATTATTTCAACTTTTTTCTTAAGAAAATGAAGGTCATGGGGATTTTTAATCACTAAATCAAGTCCAAAGATTTTTTCTGAAATAACCACCAAGCTATACTGAAAAAGAGTCTTGCTTCATTACTTTGAGTTTGAGCATTCAGCACGGGTACAATAAAAAGAGACACCAGAAGTACATGGAAATAACATTAACGACCCTGAACAGGAAACTGCCCTATATAGCTGATCTGGATGTGTGGGTGATTTGCATAGAAGTGCCAGTCAATAAGAAGATAATTGTTCTCCGGTAATTTTGGAATTAGGTTAGCACTATTCACAGACAGTTTTAAGTTTGCAGCTGATTAAGGCGGATAAGACTGCAAAGGGCTTTTCTTTAAAAGAATCAAATCTGAAGAATGAAGTCTTGCATCAAATGATTATTTGGATGGTTTCGAACAGCAGGGCTTCTGGCTGATATCTGCAGTTAGAAGCAATGAAAAGTATGAGAGGTTTCATTGCTGACAGGTACTCTCCCAACATTGCTTTGCCTGCAGAAATGCCCAGTGCCCACTTATGCTGTCTTTGTTTACATAGCACCTTTGTTTGCAGTCAGCTTGGCCTTAATCCCAAAGAAACCTCTAGCAAATATGTATGGCTCTCCTCAAAATCCAGGCATTGATCCTCAACCCTCAGGGAAGATGATTGAAGCATCCTAGGGTGAAGAGATAAGGACCTGAAAGAAGTCACAATTTGTATCCTATGCGGAGGCATCAGATCCTTGTGCTTGCCCATGGAAAGTCAGTGAAGCAGAAATTTACTGGCCTGCCACTTGTTACAGGCAGTGAGTTTAACTCCTTATAAAAATCTCTTCTCCCATTTCCTTTTCCCTTCTTACATGTCAGTATAGGCAGTGAATTTAAAACCTTACAGGTTAGATAGAAGATGGTCTTACAGGTAGACCAGTATATCGTATTGGGAATGACTTAAATTCAGAATGATTCCTGAAGACAAAAGTAGCAAATACTATTTTCATTTTCAATGTTCACAGCTGGCCCTTTTTATTTTGTTTTCTTTCACGGGTTATTATTGACATGAAGGGTTTTACAAGCAAGTTAGGCAGAGAACATTGAAATGCTACTAATGCATTCCTAAATACATAAAAAATGGGATCAGAACTGTTCTATAAATATAAAGAAATGGTCCGTGAAGGTTTTGTTGTATCTTTTATACAGAATTTTTCCTCCTGGGGAAACTCTAGATGGAAGAAAAGCACAAAATTCTCACAGTGACTCACAGCATGTAGGAATAAATTGCTTAGGGGAGCAGAACCAGTGTTTGTTCAGTCATTGTCAGATGTGGTCACTCTGCTGGGAGGCTCAAGCGTGCTCCCCTGCTGCATCGCACGATGCCAAAAGGTGAAGGGTGTTTGCTGAAGAGCTCTTGCAGCCTTTTGATACTTGCTGCCCAAATGGCCTTTGCAAGTCTCCTGGAAGCACATCTTGTTTTACCCAGAATATGGGGTTTAAAACATAAGCCCAGAAGCCCATTATGTAGTCCTATAGCCATGTTTAAGGATGCACATCAGCACACACTCACCCCACAGAGACTGAACCCCTGGCTGCTTGCTAGAATAGTTCATGTTCATTTCCAATACTTGAAAAGTTTTGCATCTGAAGGTATAGATTTAATTTAAATGAGGGATTGTAACAATGAAACAACATTAGAGAAGAAAACCATCATGAACAACCTAGACTTGAAGGCTCTCTGGCTGCTTTCACATCTCAGTTTATTTATAAATCTCATTAAGTTTAACCTCGCTTTATGGCAGGTTAAACTTAATCTCTCAGCTTTCTAGTGTTCAAAGCAGCTGCAGCTTCCTTCTTTGACAGAGAAGCCAAGAGAGGTGTGTGGGACAAAAGTAATGACCCATCTCTTAAGCTGCCCTGCCCCGAAGTGCACCAGTCTTTCTAACTTCCCAGCTACCAAAGCTTCCTTCCTCTTTCCTCCAGATCTCCATTTCAAGAAAGACTCACATTTTTCCCTTGTCTTTTAGGAGGTCTTTGATTACCATGACCAGTGCATCACTTACCTAGCGTATCTGGATTCCAGGAAGATTGGTTTTGTTTTGTTTCTTTTTTTTTTTTTTCCCTTTTCAAATTTTCAGAAATGGGTAAAAGCTCTTAGTAGCACTCTTGTACTGATCTCCTCTCAGTGCCAGACAAAGATCAAAGATGAGGTCATAAATGTTGACATTTTTATTTTGAGATGCATCCTTTCTCCCCTCTACACACTTCTAAATACATTAGACACCTCATAGGATCCTTGCATCCCATGCTAGTGAGGCTGCCATAAACATGAAAGTGCAAACACACGTGGTGTCATGGAAATAGCCACAGGAGGAAAAAACCTTTGTGTTTTGGTTAAAAAGCTTGTTTTCAGATATATAGAGGGCAGCTTGCAAACTATACTGTGGCTTTGAAAAGAGAAACAAATTCACAAGTTGCTGTTTTTCTGTTTACTTAGTAAAGTCTTAAACATTTTTAAGAAAGGGAAGCAATAATAATAAAAGAAATTAAGAGTAATTAATGATGCTATAACCATAACTAACCTCTCCCAATTTTCTGTCTATCAGTATCTTCATCTATCAACTCACCTTGATCTCTGAGCCTGGCTGTTGGTTTGGTCCATAATGAGCATCTTTACTCTAGAACAGACATATTTGTCCTTCCCAAATGCTGAAAAAACAATGGATATCCTCCATTCTTCAGCACTTTCATTAGAAATTAAAAGTCTCTATGTGTTTAGAATAACTCTTGAAAAATTAAAAAGGCAAACTTTTTTATGTAACATTTCATTTTCAACTATCTAAGTGCTTTTAATTGCATGTATGTGTCTCTGAAGGGACAGTGCACCAAGACTGTGATTTATTTGTACATATTTTCATTTCAGATATTATAAAACCTTCAGGATTATTTTAATTAGAGATAATCAAAAGTTTTCTTTTTAATAGTAATATAAACTTTCCCATTTAATTAGCAGGAGTTCAAGATCCATGATTACCCTTCTAGTAAAAGGTTCCCTAAAAGAGAAGATCCAGAAATCACCGTGAAGGAACTGAAGGATGTCTCCTGAATAAAGTAAGTAGAATGAATGAGTCCTTCTCAAAGTTTAGTGATCAGAAACCATTCCATTATTTCTAAGACACATAGTAAAATGTGTGTCAGAACAGGACATAAATTCCTTTGACATAAAATTGTAGTGTTTAATGAAAACAAGCTACAGATGGATGGAAATTCTTGCTGAATGCTCTGTCAATCCCTCACCATCCTGAGAATTCTTGGCAACAATAAATATGGAGAAAAAGTTAGGATCTTTCTACTCAATTTTACACATCATTTGCTGTACCTGTCCTGATTTCCTTCTATAAGTGGACATTTGCCAATGTCACATGCAGTATTTTGGAGGAAAAGTTAGTCTGTAAGGTGTTGGAGCTTTTCAAAGTGAGCACCTTGGTCAATACTGGGCCCATTTCCCCAGTACACTTCGGGCCTTTTTGCACAACTGTTAGCATTTTGTTTCAGTCCTGTTGTTTATTATGGAGCACTTACAGAGGCTTTCTGTTCCACAATGCAACTCAATAAATAGTCTTACATTTGTTTGCTACATAGAGAAAGATATACCAGTGAGAGAGAACTTGTGCCCAGCATGGCTTATAGTGTGCTATAGCTTGGACCCAGCGAGGCACAGGAAGTGTGCTCTGCTGGAATGCCAGCTAGTTGTCGAGTACAGCCAATACATTTTTGTGTCAGTCAAATCTTGCTTTAGCAGGCAAAATCTTAGGGCACTCTCTCCTTAAACCTTATTTCTATGGTATCCCACCTACCAGTTCTGAGACTGCTCGAGGTATGTTCATAAATATCATTGCCTGTTTATACTGCAGCTGATTGAATACTGTTCTGTGGGAGGGAAAGCAAATGCCTGACTTTCATAGGTCTGCATGTTTTCAGAGCCACAAAATTAGATCCACAGCGAGTACATTCTATTTTACACATAAACTGGGCAGGCTAAGGACTCAAAGGCAGCATTTTACAAAGTACCTGAATGCATTTTGTTATTTCTAGCAGTAGTCATTTTTTGTATTCTAATATTGAAATAATTTCCAATTTAAAATGTTTTTATTTTTCAAGGCCAAAATATAGGAAAAAATATGGAAGTGTCTGTTTTGATCTGTTATGTGCTTGAGCATGTTCTGTTCATAGAACTGCTTGAAACTTTAATGGTCTTCAACTCTCTTGGTATAATTTTATTCTTTTAAAATTCCGGTAATGCAAATTTTCTATACATGTTAGTAAATACTTTCTGAAATTGTGATTCTGAACTGGACATGAATCTTCTGCCGTGTCTGCCTTTCTGTAGGGATGTGGGTCAATAATTAATGAAAACAAAATAAAACTACTACTGACAGATGGGTTTGAAAAGCAATCTTTGTGGTAAACTTCACCAGATATCTCACCATTGACCCAGAGAGTCTTTACTAGCATGAAAAAAAACATTTGCTTGAAGGCCTTGAGGATTTCTTACACCTTGACTTTGTCAGTTTGGGAAATAATATTCACATATAACATTTATTTGAAGATTTAGAATGCTGAGAAAGATAAAATGTTCTGTTGAATTCAGTTTGCTTTTTGTTTGTGGATTAGATTTTAATTTCTGTAATATGGAGTAGGGGGGCAGGAAGAAGAAAGTTAAGAGGTTAATTTTTATTTTACAGTTAGTTATTATTTCACAATGGTGTCCATGTACATTTGTAGTGCGTCTCAGATTAAGGCTTCCTAAAATTACTTTAAATTAGATAAAGACTTTGAAAAATGAAATATTGTCGAATTGTGTTACCATTTAATGAGCAGACTATGCTAATATATCCCAATCCAGAATTTAAATCACTACAGGTAGAGCTGATTTTAGGCCTTCTCTCTGTCCAGATTGTTCTTTTAGTATCCAACACACCTACAACAAACACAGACCTACCGGGAGGGCTTCTTGCTTCCCTAAGTTTAATTTCGGCCATTGTTTGTGTGAATGTTTGAAAACCACAGAATGACTTAAGGGCAGGTTTTAATTCACAGATTACATTTACACATCGTATTTACAGCATGAGACTCTTAAGTAAAAAGTATTGCATGACACCCATCTGATTTTGTTCATCAATCTGTGTTCATAATGCTGCCAATATTGAGATTTTTGATTGATTTGTCTTCCTAAGGAACAAGCAGTGTAGCTGAATCATAATTTTGCTTTTCGTTGCAGCTTCTGTGCTGAAATTTGAAGTAGTTGATTCAGTCTTATTAAAGCAGAATTTGTAGTGTACAGTGCAACAGAGAACTGAAACAGATATTGCAAAGCATGATTGTCTTAGTGACTACACAAAACTCTGGGAAAGCATTAGCCAAGCACTCAGGTTTTGACTGCTTTGTAATTTATGCCAATAGAAGGGCCTGCGTTAGCATCAGTGAGCTACAGCTAAGTGCTAAGGTCAGTTGTGCATTTCATACTTCAGCTGCAGAGGAAGAATTTTATTGCTTTTCACAGTCATGGTGCGGTGGAAAAGGTGCTTTATGATGCCACAGACAATTAATTGAGGTACATTACCTAGAAACTAAAAAGGTCACACGTGGAACATAATTGACACCTCATAACCCCTATTAATGATTACAGAAATGCAAATTAGTACTTTTCAGTTTCCAGTGAGTAGTATAACTCTTCTCCAGCTTTGAATTATGTTTCCATTTGCTTACAATCTTTACTCTTTAAAATGTTTCATTTACCTTTTTTTACAAAGTAACCTCAGTGTACATTAAAAATTATACACTATATAAATTATACTCTTCATAAAAAGTCTATTAAGTTGCAATTATATTTCTGTGTAATAGGCATAGAGTAAGAGAAAGGCCTCATGCAAATATACCAGTATCACACTTAATGCTTCAGTAACTTCCCTGTAAGGTTCCTTGTGCTAATTCCTTTTATGCTTCCAGGGCTTTCAGAGAAATATTTGCCTTTCTTTCTGAAGTAAATTTGAACACTTCAACAGAATTTCTTCTGGAGAACTCTATGGCTTTCTTAAGGGGACCTGGGTCAAACTACCACATTGAAGAATAAGTTATGGGTTTATTTAAAGATTTCATGATGATGTGGTTGTGTGCAAAAGGAGCAATCCTAACACAGAAGGATGGGAATGCACAGTGACAGTTAGCTGCTAAACTCAGTCCAGTCTTTCCTTCTACTTGGGCATGACCACTTTTGATGTTAGTAAATCAGAACTCAGGTCCTGCTGGTTTTATTAGAACTAATGCTGCAGTTCAGGGATACTTCCCAGCACTTGTATTGAAACCTGACAGTATGACATCATGGTACGACATCATCCAACCATCAGAGTTTCCTCTCTTTGTAGGCTGTAACATTTTTCATGCTGAGCAAGATTAAAGAAACATTCAGCAGAGTGCGAAAAATTTTTTATATAGTTTTTTAGGTTTATTTGTTAACATATAGATATAGTTCCACCTGAAACTTACAACATCTGCTACTTTTCTGCAGTAAGGATTCTGATGGAGTAGAAATGAGAACACTTTGCTTTTACATTTGAGCCAGGAGCTATAGCTCCTTGCCAAACTTACGAAATTTCCAGGTAGACGTGTTAAAAGTCCAGAACTTCTATGCTTTCCAAATATGCACAGAAGCAGTAAGTGTGCAAAAAGAAGAAGAAGAAAAGAAAAAAAAAAAAAAAAAAAAAAAAAACCCAAACCAACCACTTTTCATGTCCAAAGCAAGACGTATTCTGAAAAAAACAACAGCAGAGTTCATTCATAGATTCACAAAGTAGACCTAACTTTGAAATCACATGGAGTTGCTTAGGGACATGACCATACAACACAAAAGTCTTTTTCACATGTATTTCAAAGAGAATGGTCAAGTACTGGAACACATCACCCAGAGTGACTCTATCGTCTCAATCCTTGCAGAACCTGACTGGACACACGGACCTGCACAGGCTGGCCCCGCTTAGAGCACGGCATCAGATTCTAAAGGTCTCTTTCAACCTTAGCTTGTGGTTTTTCCTCATCTCTATTACAAGACAGCCTTCATAAAACATGAATATCACCTTTCTTAATGTTTGTTTCATTGGTTATACAAACCTGTATCTGCCACTAACTGGTGATAGCTAATGAGTTAAGGTTCCAGTTCGTCTTGTCTGACTTTGTGTCTTTCATACAGAGCGCAGGTTCAACTCCTTTTCTTCCACGTTCCTACTGTGTCATTAGATTGGAGCAGACCTAAATGTCATCCCCAGGCACCTTCCTTATGGCCCTATTGGCACTGCAGACATAGTAAAGCAAATGTAAAGACCACTGTGGCCTTTCTTGAACTTTCTCAATTCTTCCCAAGAGGCTCTAAGGACTGATCATCCACATCCAACACTCCATCCTGATCCAAGCTATTAGTAATTAAAGGCTCTCGGTTACAGAGCCCTCAGATTATTCACCCAATTTGAAAGGACAAGCAGTTTTTAAGTACTGCTAATGGCTGTGTATTGAAGTACACTTAACTCTTTCAGAGCAGTGGTTTGCTGCTCTCACACATCTTTGGTAGTCTTTGTCCTGCAGACCCTCGTTGTACCAAGTCACTCAGCTGTTGTGAACTGATAAAGTTGCCCTCGGCAGAGACTGCTATTCAGAATCAGTCAGAGAAACTCCCGAATTGTGACTGTAGAGATAATCTTTAGCAGTTTCTGACCTTTTCAAATTTTTACCTTGCAGAAGCACTTTGGAACGAGACCATCGATTTATTCCTTTCCCCAGATGACTGCTATGTTGATTTATAAAGTCATTTGATAGGAGATTTTTTTTTTTTTTAAGGATGTATGAAACACAGGGTTGTGTTAGAAACAATTTATCGTGTTGAGCTTTAAAAATGGCATGTATATTTAACAGTTTAAAGCAGTTACCCATCTTATAATAGAGGTTGTAGCTTTCCTTGGTAGCTATCCATCTTATGACACAGGCTGAATTTTAAAGACGAATGTTGCAGAACCCTCACCTCGGTTGTTGGTAAATAGTGCAGAACTCCACCATGGCTCATTTCACGTTTGATTCATTGTGTTGGTTTTTGCCCTGTTATTTAAAACTCATGAAAACTCTCATTTTGTCCCTTCCTTCTGCCTAAAACTGTGAAGACTTTATACTTGTTCTGTAAGACCTAGGAGCATAGTGGTGATGAAGACTGTTAAAGAATTTCCCTAAAAGAATTTGAATTAAGTTCTGAAGTTCTCACTCTCTTGTGGTCATAACCTTTTAGTTATGTGCTTTCAAAAGAAAAGGCTACTCAAGTCCAGTGACCATTCCAACTTCTAAATATACAAACAAATAAGGAACTAAATAGCAACCTTAGAATTATAGTAGGAAAAGAAACACTATGCCAGGAAACTAAGGGGTGACAGAGAAGTAATTTCACCTGGTAAGCATGACAAAGATTTAAGAGAGTTTGATTTTGATCAATTATGTCTTCATTATCCTGTTACTGGAAGTTAGTCCAAATAAATATGTGGTAAAAAGAGCCAATTTGTCTTTAAATGCTATGCTTTTCAGTATCCTAATTAAGGGATCAACTTTTGATATGAATTATCTTCCTAATCCAATCTCTTTCCTCATTCCTATTTTGAGTAAATAGTCACCCCTTCCCTCCACCAAATAAACAGGAGTCTACCATAAAATTTCCACACAGAGACAGCACTCCCATCCTGGAAGAACTGTATGCAGCTATTTTTTCCAGTAATACAATTTCCTGCTGTTAAATCTCATACTGTTGTGACACATAACAAGCTTTTAAACTTTTAAAAGCCATAATAGTAATGGATACACAGGCAGGGCTATGATGTGTCATTGTTTCCTTCATTCAAAATGATGCTTCAGACCGATTTTGAATTTTCTCTGTCATCCAAACCTCAGCTGCTCTTGTGTTCAAATGCAGTTTCTTCCTCTCTTCCTTGATGCCATCAGGCAAACAGTCTGCTGCTTGTGGTATTTTTTCAAGCTGAAATTAAATTACCAATATTGTAATTCAATATCATATTTTAAAATTGATTTGCCTTGTAAAAATAGCTTGGAGTGCCATTACAGATAGACCGGCTAGACTGTGTGACTCTCCGAGACAGCACCTGTGGGAGGTTCAGGGCAATATTTGTCTGTGCTGAATTACAAGGCCATTGTACAGACTGTACCACTGTGCAAGACCTGTACCACTAGACAGGGGCGAAACACCAAGAGTTACAAGTTGTAAGGAGTTCTAAAGATATCATGTTTGATGCAGTGCAAACTTTTCTTGACTGAAATGAAAGCAAATCCCAAGGTCATTCGTTCAGAAAGCACACAGCATATATTGAGTGTTTTGTCACTCCTATTGAATGATTTCAGTCATAGTTTGCTATCTCAGCTTGAAAGATTGATTATTCCAGGGTTGCTTAATAAAAGATGAGACATCAAAAGGCATGTCACATTTCTCTGTTTGTTGATCCTTCTCAAATAGTTTGTTTGCTTGTTTGATCCTTGTTCTCTGTAGTTACAGAGTTCCACTCTGCTGTTCCTTTGGCAGTCATGATTTCAGAAGACTATGAACTCTAGGAGTTTACGAAGTAGTTATATTCTGGAGATTCAACACACTGGTAGCCTTTCTGTTTATTTCTCTTTTCAGCAGATCTTTTTCTCCTCACTGTGTTTTAGCTCTTCAGAATAACTGTTGTCCCATTTATGAAAATGTCCACTTGCTTCTTAGGACATCTGCAGAAGGGGTGAAATTCCTGAAATTGCCTTAATAAGAATATAAAACATTTAACTTTTTTTTTTTTTGAGGAAACTAAACTATTGTATCTAATTATCCATTTTTCATGACTCAGAAATACTCTTGTATTTATTTCTCTTCCATTTCAAAACTATGGTGCTATATGTTTAGCTTAAAAGAGTGTTTAAAATTCAAGAGAAGAGGAAATGATAATAGAGAAGAGTAGAGAGTATAAAATGCTGAAATGGTAAATAGAGCAGAGAACAAACAGTCATGGTAGGGTGCACAATTGGCCCTGTAGCCTCTGATCTATAGTGTAAAAAGTGTAGGTATGGATATGAGCATTATTTAGGTTATTTATCACCTGGAGTCCATTTCTTTCAGTTCATTGATTTTTGCTTTATTGGTTCCTCCCTTTTCCTTCCTTTTAGCCTCATCTCATACACACCCTTATTTTCAACAATATCATTATCTGGGTGATCTGCTTTGGCAGGACAGTTGGACTCCATGATCTCTGCAGCTCCATTCCAACCTCTAGCAGTCTGTGATTCCACGATCTTTACTAAAAACACCAGATCTTTTCACACTGCTATTGGCAGAGTGGTTTTGTTGGCCTCCTTTCTCATGTTTGGGAAGAAAAGCTGTCTGGGGACAGGAAAGCTCCTTGCCTTGGCATGTGCTTAGTTCCTGTGAGGAACTAGGGAATGCCAGCAAACACACACGGTTTGAGTGCGGTCATTTTCAAACAAATTGCTTTTCTTTGGTCTCTGGTTTCATTTCAGTTAGGAGCTTCCATGCTGGTTGAGGCCTGCTAGTTTCAGTTCATGGTCCAAAACCAGCAATATCAAACTAGTAACCTCAAGTTGTCCTCAGTTAAAGTGAAATTTCAATTATTGCACCTCTTAGGCTAAAGAATCAGCTGGAAGGACAGCCTGGGTTCACAACCACAGAAATCAAACAACTCTCTCCTATTCTTATCAGATAACCTATAATGTTAGAAAGGAAAATAAATAAATAAATAGATAAATTTTAGTATTAGTCATAGGTGGATTGTAGGTTTCAGTCATTTCTCAAACCTGGAAACATGAGCCATATACCTACTTTGATATGGGAGGAGAGTTTGGGTCACAGTAACAAGAAGTTTAACTTCTCAGTGGTTCAGCTTTGAAAAACTGAGAAATAAACTAAAAAAATATTCTTTGGTTTACTACTGCAATGTCTAGAGATGAGGCTGCCAATAGACTGCACCAAAAAAAAACCCAAACAAACAAAAAAAACAAACCAAAAAAAACACCTCACCAGGTTAGAATTTCAGGTACTTAATTCTAAAGTGAAGTTATTGCCATAAGATATGCCCTTGTACTTTTCCTTGGCCATGAAACCTAGCAGTGAGGCATGGCATGATGATTATAATAGAGGTTTACTTCTACATGAATTGTGGAGCTTGAATTTATTTTCCTAAACAGCAACTGATAATAGAAGAGTAAATGAACTTTTAACAGCAGAAAAGACGAAGTTTTAATGCACCCTCACAAAAGGTTTATTTTCATTTTAGAATATCTTTTAAGTCCTTGATCCTTTTTTTCCTGATTCTAAAAAAATAGAGGGATATTTTTAGAAGGTATTTACAAGTGCTGTAACTTGCTTTTAAGAAGCTGTTTGCTGTTTCCCTTCGGAGACATTACAGCTATCACAGTGCCCTGTTGCTCATTCATTGTGCTCAAATGCAGTCGTTGATGTAGCTGCTGTTGCATGTCCAAAATGTGCATCTGGGAAATAATAGGGAAAGATTTTGAATGCAGTGTTTTATTACAGAGTGGTTGAGGGGAGCATTGGTTATTTCAGCTTTGGTTTTGTCTTTTTATTTGATTCTGGTGTCCTTAACAGTTTCCTCTGGAAGCCTCTAACTCCAGCATTTGAAAAACATGAACTTAGTTTAAGGGAATAGATTTTAATTTGTAACTATCACTCAATTCTACGCGATCCCATGTTTTTACACTTAGCAGTGTTTGCTCTCAGATGACCGTTTGAATAAACCAACTCTGCAGTACATTTAGAAACAAATAAACTTTCATTTGATTCACAGGTAAGGTTTTTATTTCTTTAAACCATGCTGCATTGGTCAAGGCTGGATGTAAGGTATTGTAGAGCTCATACAAATTCTTCTCTTCTCTCTGTTTGCTTTAATGTCATTTTGCCAAGCAACTTGAGATGAGATGAACATGCACTGTGTGGAAAAAAAGTGGGTTGTCTCAGTAGTTATTGTGAGGGAAAATAAGTGATTGATTAGAAAACATAAAGACATTTCAAGGTTGTTTTCCTGGGAAGATTTTGGTTTAAATAGTAATAAAATATATATATAGAAATAAATTATGAGAACATAAACCTTTCGAGATAGTGACAGTTACTGAATCAGGTTCCAAACAATATTCCTGAAATAAATGTAGCAAAAGTTTACTTTCATCTTCAGCTACAGTACATTTATGACAAGATACCAACATATGTAGTGGAACTTGCATTACATCTGTCTGCTGAGGGCTGAAAAACTTGACAGTCCTGAGAGAATTATAAGGCTTTTAAGACAGCATAGTCAAGGGGTGGAGAAAAAGAAAATAAACAAAAAAGGCTCGACTGTGTATAAAAGAGTAAAAAAGAACAAATACAAGGAGATAACAAAGCATAGGCAAAGAGAAATTCACAGAAACTGAGGCTGACATCTGAAATTTAAGAGAATTCTATGCCATTTTGTGTTTTCTTGGCCCTTAAATGAAATAACAACCTCTTGGCATTTGATCACTCTGAATTTTAACTCCATTGCTCTATGCCTACATGCTAGAATTATGAAAATATATATATGTATATATGCAATATTCCTCTCTAAAATACTAAGTATAGAGTAAAACAGTCTCCAAACACCACATAACTTTCTCATCTGACAAAATTACGTAGTTGGCAGTGAGAAAGCAGGGACAAAAAACTGCAACAAATGCTCTTTAAAACTCATACGGCTTCATTTCTTCTGCTTTGCTCCACGGTTGCTTTACTTCAGTGTATTAAATGAGACTATTCTATTGTGTTTATGAAAGGAAATGGATTTTGAGAGGTTCCTTGGAGTTCTTCTAGACTATTCCCTCCAGTTTTCATTTTGTGTGTTTTTTCTTTTCCTCCTACTCTTTAGTTTTGGCTCCTGACCTATCCTCTCCAATCCTCATTTTTATAGAATATTGTTAATGCAGTGTGTGCAGTGTTGTTGGGGGCAATGTGCCACACTGATTTTTTTTTTCTTTTCCTTTCCTTTATTTTTAAAGTATGTTTGATTCCATCGAGCAGCTGCAGGCCCTGTTTTTTCACAAAAGAATCTGATTACTGAGTGTGATTTAAATGAGTTTTTCTTTCTGTGGTGAGCTGTGAATCTGACAAGCACATGTTTTTCTGAGTGTCAGTGTGATATTTAAGGTTGTAAAAACACAATCATCACAAGACTTTTTATTTACTATTGTTCAAGGCAAACAGTGCAGAGTGAAAGAAACTGATGAGGTCTTTGATAATCAATTCTTATCAGAAATGTCTTGGGCAGAATGCGGGTTTTCAATTATCATCAGTTGTTCAGGAGCTGTACACAGAGGCTTTTTTTTTAATCATCTAGAAATGCTGATTTTATCTTTTATTTTAAGAAAGATTAAATTCCAGTTGAATGCTTGAAATTAAAACTATTCCTGCTTGGACTACTTCCTTGATAACTGTCATTATTTCCTCTTGCGTGGTTTTCCATGTAAGCACTGCCTTGTAACTACTGAGCTAGATCTTTAAAAGGAAAAACTCTAAGATAGGAAAGCCTAGAAATTGACAATTAGAGGTTTGAGGAGTCTGCGGGTTGGGTATTTGGGCTTAAGTAGCCTGTGAGAATAGAAGAGCAAACAATGGGTAGAAAAACCTAGCCAGTCCTTAGGGAAATGATGCTGCTTTGGGAAGAAAATGGTAGGGTGGCAGAGGAGGGGAGAGTGAAGGAGTCGAAGACAAACTCCGAGATTGTTATTGGGAACAGTAGCATCCAAGTGTTAGCTTTGGCTCTGGCTTGGAGACTGAGTAGTTACCAGAGCAGAGACATTGAACATGAAGCATTTGGATTTTTGGGTCTCTTTTTGTCTCTGTTGCTTGTACCCCAGAAATAAAGGCAGGTTGAATTTTCTTTTTGCCCCATAGTTGTAAGTGTTGAGGCAAGTACACCCTCAAACTAATGCAAATTTTGCTGTACAGTACTGGTGGTGTATAAGGGAATATTAATACATTTATGGTCTTTTCACTCCCCTAGGTAGGGCATAATAAAAAAATCTCTGCCCTCAGACTTTGCTCGAGGTGGCAGGACAAGTCAGTCAGTAATGAATAGTTATCCCTTTCATTAAAATACAGTGGGGAAAAGGGTAGTTTTCAAGTGGTGTTATACATCACTTTCCTCAACATTATTTTTTGTTTCTATTTTTATTTAGATCCATCTTATAAAGAGTGGAAAGCTGATTGTAAATAAATAATTCATAAGCTGGGGTTTGTTTTTTTTTATGTTGTACTTCAGAACCACTTTTTGACTTCCAGAAGTGATAGAATTGAATTGTGTATTAACTCTAGGTGATAGGAGAACAGCATTTGTGTGCATAAAAGCAAGCTGCAGCAAAATAGTTTGAGAGAGGTGAGATGAAATGAGACTGTTGGAGAATCCTGGCAAAACTGTATCTGCTATGTGGGAACAGTCTCCCACTTCTCTGTAGCAATGGAGGAAGAAGGCCTTAGTTTATACCCTACAAGGTATCGTTCACATAAAGCGCTTGTTCTCCTCAGTCCCTTTTCATGACAGTCTTAGAATAGAAAATGGGGAAATAGAAGAAAACCATTTTATATCACATGTATAGTCTTTATAACTCTGGGCTTGTCCTGCTTAGAAAACATCCCCATCTCAGGGACTGCATCTGAGTTAAGTCAGGGAAGCGCAGTGTGGGTTAGCTGGCTGGTTGATGTATGCTAAGGGGCCAGCTGGAAAAGAGACTGCTCTTCATCAATATGTCCATATGTCATCAGCTTTCCATGTTGAGCCTTTGCAACTAAAGAAAGGGGGATTATGAATTGTGCTTTATTAAAATTAAAAATAAGCAACTTTTCCCGTGTGCCAAAACCACAGGAGAGGTGCAGGGCCAGCGGCACCCAGCTGTGGCACTGGAAACGTTTGCAGAAGGTGCTTTGCTGTAACTCTGATCCCAAACTTTCTCACAAGCCAGCAGTGTGTGTGTTTGCACGTAGTGGAAGGGCAGGAATGGAAACCAGCTTCACGAAAAAATGTAGTAAGCTCCTGAGATTATGAAACCGGGAAGAGTTTGTGTATATTTAAAGGATAAAAATTGCTACAAGGTGGCCTCATATTCTCTTAGGAAGAGCCAATCTTCTCTAAAACCTATCACACACCACCATCTTCTGAGCAAACCCTGCATTGCAAACCGAACTCAGGGCTATACAATTGCTCACCGAACGTTTCCAGCACCAGATTTCGGGCAAACTTGTATCACATGTGCTGAGGAAGAGGTCTGGGTTTGTTAGGAATTGGGTCTGAGGTTAACACGTCTCTGTCTTGTCTGGCTGAAAAATTCAGACAGATTTCAAGTAACTCTCATTCTCTGACAAGCTCTCAGGTAACAATGAGAAAATACTAAGTAGAAAATCAAATATATGTGAGCCTGTTGATGATAAAATCTCATGTTAATCTGCAGATGGAAGAAATGCTGACGGGCTAGGAAAGCCTTTATTTCTGCAGCTCTAAGATACCTAGCACTGATCAATAAAGGTTGTGGTTTAGCAAAATTCTTATGAGATAAATTAAAAACTGCACTTGATATTTGCCTGTCTTACTTTTCCTTCGTGTTTTCTGTGTTGCTCTTTGGATTGCAAAGTGTTTTCTGGACCGTATATCTAGCAATATATTATAGGGTACTGCAGTCTTTTGGTAATGATCTGCTTTGCAATCGAATAAAGAAGTGCTTCTGGTGCTGTAAAGGTTGAAAATTATGTGGCCAAAGGGTAGCAGTTTTACAAGAGCACACACATTAAAATGGTTGTAGAAAATAAACATTTTTCTAAAAATTAAAAAAAAAAAAAGCCAGAAAACACACAGCAGGAAGTTACCTTTCTAAGTCTCGTCTCTAGTAAGTCTCTAAGACTCACAGAAAAAGTGAAAATGGTATGCAAACAAATCTGCAAAGTTCAGAAGAAAGGTGTATTTCCAGGAGGAAAAGCTAACAGGACGGAGGACATGGCTGCAGGCAAAGTTAGAAGGTGTTCTGTGGAATGCTGTCTCTTCTACTAGTTGTAATTTACTCCACTTCTGTTGTCAGATTCGTTCAGTGAAAGGGACAGTCTTCTTGCACCACAATTATCTGTGGAAAAGCAGATAGAGCAATGGCCTGCTAACAGAATGTCAGTCTGCCGTCTGGCATTCCAAAGGCACTCTGACTTGTTTTTTGTCCATATACCAAGTTTAGTTGGTTTATTTTCTTTCCTATTTGTTTTTTCTGCCTACATCTAACGAAGGAGTGAATGTCACAGATTGCCTCTCCAGTGGGTTAGGAAACCTCAGTTACAGACACAGGTACAAAGATTAACCATAACATGGAAAAATTCTGCCTTGAAAAGGTAGAATTTTTTCAGTCACCTACAGGAACTTTTGTGTTTGTATCCAATCCTACTCTTCATATCCAGCCTCAAGTTTGTATCCAGTCTAACAGTCTTGCCTAAAATTATCCTGCTCTTTGTATCCACGTCTGTTCCTCAACACTTCTCGTAACTTTCAGTTTGCAGCAGTAATTCGAGCTAAATCTTAGAGTGTTTCCTCAGTTCCTGGAAGCTGAACCTTTTTTTGGCCACTGAGTTTGATTACAACAGATTGATTCTTTCATCAGAAAATCCAAGCGAACCTGGAAGTGTTTTGCACTAAGCTTCCTGCTGGGGTAACATGCAAACATGCCTTCTGTTACTAAACATACAATATTGATCTATGCTTACAAAACCATGGTTAAAACCTCACACCTGAACAGGGAGTTGTCCAAGCAATAAGTGGCTACTTGTGTCTGTGATTTAGGTGTCATTTCCTGATCCACTGGAGAAGCAACTAAAGTGATGGGAGGAACTTTGCTGGCCTGGTTGGTTCCTGTGCTCTTTTCCTTAATGTCTGCTACTGGCAGCTAGAGAATAGCAGTTAAAGCTGAACTTTCAGTCTTTCCCAGAACTGATCTTGTGGAGTAAGAGGTGGTCTCTGGTTTTCATATCTTATGTTAGCTAAGACACTGCTGCTGGCCCAGTTCATGTAGAAATTATCAGCTAGTCCAAAGAGGAAAAAGGTAATTTA
The DNA here is from genome assembly GCA_013396675.1 of Eubucco bourcierii. Classification (NCBI taxonomy): domain Eukaryota; kingdom Metazoa; phylum Chordata; class Aves; order Piciformes; family Ramphastidae; genus Eubucco; species Eubucco bourcierii. The sequence continues at coordinate 597,018 of VWZE01007602.1, read as the reverse complement.
AGGCCTAGGACTTAAAAAAAAGAAAACACAATGGTCTGGGAGAAAAGAAAAAGAAAAAGAAAAAAAAAAAAAGGTAGCAGCACAGATGATAATCCTTCTGCCAGCAAGCATCAGGCTGAAAAGCCCAGAGAAGTACAGGGTTAGAGAGAAGAGAGGATGACTCTCTCCCACACTGTGCTGGTGAGCGAGATATGCCTGCAGCTGTCAGGGTACCTAACAAGCAAAAATGCTCCATATTATTGCACCTACTCATGTTTGGAGAAATAGAGGAAACGTGAAGGGATGACAGCTCATCAGAGACTTGCACTAACATTTCCGTTCACCTATTAATGTCTAAACATCTCCAATTTCTCTTCATTTCTTCTGTCTTCCTATTTTGTGTCCAGTGTCCTTTTGTGAGTTGCTAGTTTCCTTTCACTCGAGTTTTCACTGCTGCACAAATAATAGGGAAGAAAAAGAATCTAAAACAAATCAGTACTGTGGGACTCCTTTTTCTAGAGAATTCAGGGGAGAGAGAAAATTAGCACTTACCTCACATTCACAAACACTACAGACTGTTAAGCAGATGAGTTTGCCAAGGGCTGTGGTGTGTGAGCTCCTATCATAGAAGGGGAATCCTCACTTGATGGTATTGATAACTGCTCTGCTGAGACCCCACCTTGAATACTACCTCCAGTTCTGGTGTCCCCAGCGTGAGGAGGACACAGAACTGTCAGAGTGAGTCCAGAGGAGGCCACAAAGATCATCCGAGGGCTGGAGCACTTCTGCTATGAGGATAGGCTGAGGGAGCTGGGGGTGTCCTGCCTAGAGAAGAGAAGGCTCTGGCAGGACCTCAGAGCTGCCTGCCAGTACCTGAAGGGATCCTATAGGAAGGCTGCAGAGGGGCTTCCCTTATGGGATGTCTAGAGCAGATGGTCTCTGAGGTCCCTTCCAACCTAAGATCTTCTGATTCTATGATTCTATTTTTTACTCAAAGAAAGAAAAACTATGAAGTTTATCTTTTAAAAAAATGCTAGAAGGAAGGTAAATCTTTGCTTATTTGGGCCAGATGCAGTGAGGACATTAAGACAGGATCTCCTTTTAGAGTGCAAAATGAGATTGATACTTCTGTGGTTTCTTGTCTTGAACACATATAAAGTACAGTCCATAAAATCATTAAAATATGGGCTAAATAGTTTTAGCAGAGAAAGTAAACTTTATTTGAATATAGCATGCTATATGTAAATGTAATTGATTTTTAAATTTAAAAATGTTTTTTCCTTTTATAAATAAGGTTATGCGAGTTCATTTTCAGAAGCATTCAGTAGGATTAATACTACAAACATTTAAAAATAGCATATTGCTGGGTTCTGAAAACACAGTATTCTACCAGGAGAGTTAGTCTACACCTTCAGAGAATTTTCCTCTCTCTGATACTGACAAAACAACCTAACAAACACTAGAGTAGATACTGTCCAAATATTGTGCTTTACAGTATAGGATATCTTACATACATTCTTCTTCCAAAATACACTTTCAACATTTGAAATGGCATACAAAAGGAAATTAATATGAAATAAATCAAAATCTTCATTCGAAGTTGGCACACAAAAAGGAAACCACATGCATGTGGAATATTATGTGCTCTTTTCAGATGATTCTTTTTCTCTTGATTCTCAACTTCCCTCCAGTTTGAAATGAAGCCTAAACATGCGCATATAAATGGCATACAATGGTACACAGTGGATTTGGCTTTTTTTTACCATATTTCTTCTGTACAGGAGAGAAAGCTGGTAATCTTCAGCTGAGGTCAAAGACTGTCATATCAATATGATATAAAAATTCCATTTTTGTAAGCTATATTCAAGGAATGTAATTCTATGACTGTTTTAAAATTTAATGCATGGTGATTATCCCAAGAATAGTCAAATTAGTTGAACGTGTACTGACAGATTAGTAGGCAAAGACAAATCCATGAATAAACTGACACACTGGTCAGCAGTCAAACATCACATCTATGCACTGTGAAAATGATTGTAGGTTATATTAGCATAGTGTCCCTGGGCAAAGAGAGATTTCTTTCTATTGGCACATACTTAATGACATGGAGATGCCTTAGCCCTACTGTCTCTGAACTTGCACTATTCAGTTCTGTAAACTGCAGCCCAGAAGGCAAATCATATCTCAGGCTGCACCGAAAGGAGTGTGGGCAGCAAGGCAAGAGAGGGGATTCTGCACTTTGCACTTCTTGCACCTCTGCACCTCTTGCAAGACCTCACCTCCGATCCTGCCTCCAGTTTTGGTGTCCCCAGCATAAGGACACAGAACTGCTGGCCACAAAGATGATTCAAGGGCTGCAGCAGCACCTCTGCTATGAGGGACAGGTTGAGGGAGCTGGGGGTGTGCAGCCTGGAGAAGACTCCAGGGGGACCTTATAGCTGCCTGCCAGTAACTTAAGGGATCCTACAGGTATCGTAAAGATATCTAGAGACAGGACAAGGGGGAATGGTTCGAAGCTGAGGCATAGCGGGGTTCGACTGGATCTTAGGAAGACGTTCTCCAGTACAAAGGTGGTGAGACTCAGATGGGCTGCCCTGGGAGGTTGTGGATATCTCCTTCCTTGGAGTGTTGAAGGCCAGGTTGAGTGAGGCCTTGAGCAGCTGAGTCTAGTTGAGAGAGAAGGAGGCTGGAGTAGATAATCTCTGAGGTGCCTTCCAACCTGGGCCATTCTATGAAGTGGATACTCTGTCACAGTACTAGCGAAGCCAGAGGTAGAACAGCAGCCAGTTCTATGCTTCTCTGACTTGGGTGTTTCTGAATATAGTACTGAAATTATTTCTGGAGAGCATACTTTATTGCAATGATATCTGTGGGCTGATATTTCCTTCTGTGCAGTTCTCTATTGAAGGTGTTTGTCTGTTATCCATTTTCATTTACTTCAAACATAAAAGCTCTTTCTAAGCATTAGCATTTCTGTCAGTAGAGTACAGAAAAATGTGTATGAAAACACCTGTTTATCACTTTACTAGTGCCTTTTATAAATAATAGGTACACTTCTGTAACAAATTCAACCATTTAAACATATTATTGAATTTCTATGTATTAGGCAAAATCATTCAGCTATGCAAAGTTCTCTGATTTCTGTAGTGCAGGAAGACACTTTAGTGCTCCAATAGCACAATGGCTCAGAAATAGTATTCTCTGTAACTGAGGGCTGCTATGATGGGCAGAGTCTGCAGTGCTTTCTGGAAGTCTTTCTTTTCTTCCTCAGTCTTCGTGAAACTTCACTCACTTTAGAGTCACAATATCTACAGTGGTCAGGGCAGCTTCACAACAACAACACAAGCTCCAGCCCTTCCAATATTGACAGGAACCTCCTAAAAAAAAAAAAAAAAAAGGGAAGGGAAGAGGAAGAAAAAAGAGAAGAACACGGAGGAAATGTTTTGAGAAGACGATATGGATAGGCCTAGAATCTGCAGATTAAAGGAAAGTCATTTGTTTGTTCAAAGTAATGTACAGCTAAAAAAAGCCAAGAGACCTAACTGGTGCTCCAATACTAGAGTTTTGGCTTCAGGGGGGAAAGGCTCTGGCAGCCACTGAGAGCTACAGGAATTGTGGCTGGTGTTCTGCTTACCTTTTGTAAAACATTTTCTTATCCTGTGTTCCAAAACCACAGGTTGTGCAGCCACAAAAGGATCTTGACAGTTTAAGATATTTCCTCTGGATCACCTCTGATGATGATCATAAATCGAAAAACTTGGAGGTACCCCAGCAGAGGGCATTGCTGACACAAACATTCCAGCTCCAGGCACACCATGACTACTGCAGCCTGGTTCCCTTGCCCTTTAGTCTGAGAATTTCTCTGCAGTTATTTCGCAGGAGAGGCAGCCAATATTTTACAGTATCACCACATTCTTAGCAATCTTTTTTCACAAACCCACTGACAATTTTGCAACATAATCTCCATGATTAGGACAGAATTCTTCCTGTCTGCAGGAAGAATCCCTATTATTTATTAGGCAATTCTTCCTCTTACCTCTGTCCACTCATTATTTTGAGCATCGTAGGACTCCACAGTGTCCAGGTAGGTATGGCCATCATAGCCCCCAACAGCATATAACCTGTCCCCCAGAGGGCAGATTCCAACAGCGTCCCGGGGCACGCTCAAGGGGGCCACTGTTGTCCAAGCATCTGTTTTAGGATCATACCTGAGATCAAATTAAGAAACAAACATTGTACAAACACATTTTAAATTTAAATAATTTTTTTTTCCCCTGTGCTGTAGTTCAGCTGACACCATGAACTTAGTGAAAAATTAGCTGTGGCCACTAGAGGGGTCTTCAAACCCAGGGAAAATTCTATGTTTTCACTTTCTGATGACCGCCTCTCCATTTCTATCCGATTAAACAATGAATGCAATATGAATGAGGCCTGAGGGGATAATAACATGGCCACCAGCAGACTTAGCACAGTTCATTTCAATCTTTCCATTCTCTCTCCATAAGGAGTTTTGTTTTTTCCTTTCTGTCAGAACGGATGTTTCTGGAAAACTTTGCTGTAAAAGAAGTTAAATATCTCATACAGCTGACAGAAATTTGTGACACAAAATGCACGGCAGCATTTTATACCATTTGCTTTTATTTTTCAAGAGGTAGTCAGTCAATTTCTGGTATAAATTCCACCTTTTAAGCCAAAACAGTGAGAACAAAATGTAGCCATTGTTATTCACCATAGGGAGCCCAATACTTGCTCTGTTTTCCTTGCTTATCACCAAATGACCCAAGAGTGTCAGGGTTTGAAGCTGAGGGAGAGCAGAGTTAGACTGGATCCTGGGAAGAAGTTCTTCAGTACAAGGGTGGTGGAATAGGCTGCCCAGAGAGGTTGTGGATGCCTCCTCCCTGGGGGTGTTCAAAACCAGGCTGAATGAGTCTTTGAGCAGCTGAGTCTAGTTGAGAGCTGCCCCTGCCCTTGACAGGCAAGTTGGAGCAAATGATCTCTGAGGTCCCTTCCAATCTAAGCTATCCTATGAATCGATAAATTTGTCCTGTTATTCTGTCTTTACCTGGCTCCTGGGCAGCTCAAACAGAAGGGGGAGCTGTGAGAAATTTGGTCTTGAGGGTTAGGTGTTTTGCTATCACAAAAGCACTGGAAAACAATTATTAAATAGTATTTTTAAAGCATACTATGTTTTACAAAGAGAAATTCTAACTGTGAAGGTATTTCTTTTGCTGCTGTGAATTATTTTATATTTACTTCGTGGAATGCAAAACACATATATATATATATATGTATGTATATAAACCCCCCTAAAAAAAACCCCAGGAAGAACAGAAGTTCCTTACCTTTCTACACAGTCAGAAAGTCGAGAGCAGTGGTTGGAAGCAGGTGCATCGTGACCTCCTACAGCATATAAAAAGCCATTGTAGGTTGCCACACCAACGCCACCTCTTCTCTTGGACATGGGAGCACAGATGCTCCACTTGTTTGTGTGCGGATCAAAACATTCCATTGATTTTAAGCAGGAGCTCCCATCTCGTCCACCAACAGCATACAGCCTGGTATAAACACCCAAAGAAGACAAACAACTTCAGTCTTTATTCTCTCATTTCAATAGGAATTTTATTTGATACCTAATATCCAACCTAAACCTCCCCTGGCACAATTTTAAGCCACTTCCTCTCATTCTCTCACCTGATACAAGGGAGAAGGGACCAACCCTCACCTCACTGCAAACTCCTTTCAAGAAGGTCTGTCCTCAGCCTCCTCTTCTGCAGACTAAACATCCCAGTTCCCTCAGCCACTCCTCACAAGACCTATTCTTCAGGCCCTTGACCAGCTTTCTTGCCTTTCTGTTGTGTGTGCCAATTCAGGTCCCTTTTGAATCCTGGCTATTACTTTCCGCCATGAAGTTGAATTTACTTAGTGCAACTAATTAGAGGCTAGGGACTGTGCAGACTTGTTCACAGCAAATCACCTAGAACAGATCAGTTGAATTTTGCTTGAGAAGTGCCTGGTTTTCTCCAGGGAGCACCCTGAAGTACAATTTAACTAGAAAGTTCTTGATGACTGTTAGAATAATACCAAATGTCTCCCTGTCTCCTCTAATGTTTGTGAATGAGAGATAGACTTGAGTTTGGTAGTGCAGTCTGTTCCTTGGCCTATAAAATAGTTGAGGATTTAGATTGTTTTCATATCATGACTTTAGATACAGACTACTTGTTTACACAGCTCACAGAGAGAGGAAACCACTGCAAGTGCAAACAGATTGGCTGGGTTTTGTTTTCGGTAACTACCGACAAACATGGTTGCAGTTCCCATTCACTAGGGAAAAGAACAACTCTACCACAACTGACTGATGTTTTCAATAGACCATCTACTGGACAAAAACTGCTGCTCCACAGAAACTTTAAAAAAAAAAAAAAAAAAAAAAAGTGTTTTCTGGTGGGTTTAAATAGTAAAAAATACGGTGTGTCTTAGGGAAACAGCGAAAGCAGAATGATTCTGCTTGGTTAAACCACTGAATGATGGACATTCGATCTCAGCTTTCCCTGGTATACCAGGAATTACATCACTAGACTAACAGACATGATTTAAGCCAGGCTGGAGACAGCTTGTATCAGGAGCAATTGAGAACAGTCAGGATCAGGATGGATTTCCTCTTTGACAAAGTGGTTTCCTGCATGTTGTTGTGGAAGGTACCAGCAGGAGTGTCTGGTGAAGTTTATGGCGAGAATATTTCCTCTGAGATACAACAGGGACTTGAACAGGCACTTCTGCATCTCTTGTACTTTTTAGCTAGTGACTGAAGCCATGTCATGTTCAAATGCAAATCTCTGACTTGTATGTGAAGAAGTCACATAGGTGTTAGATTACATCTCTCTCTCTGCTCTTTATCCTTCTCTTTCTTTGGAATTTAAAAAGCAAACAGGGAAGACGCAGCTGCTCAAGGCCTCATCCAGCTTGGACTTCAACACCCCTGGGATGGAGGCAGCCACAGCCTCCCTGGGCAGCCTGTTCCAGACTCTCATCACCCTCCTACTGAAGAACTTCTTCCTAAGGTCCAGTCTAACCCTGCTCTCCCTCAGCTTTAAACCATTCCCTCTTGTCCTGTCTCTAGATACCCTGATGAGAAGTCTCTCTGTAGCCTTCTTGCAGGATCCCTTCAGGTACTGGCAGGCAGCTCTGAGGTCCTGCCAGAGCCTTCTCTTCTCTAGGCAGAACACCCACAGCTCCCTCAGCCTATCCTCATAGCAGAGGTGCTCCAGCCCTTGGATCATCTTTGTGGCCTACTCTGGACTCACTTCAACAGTTCTGTGTCCTCCTCATACTGAGGACACCAGAACTGGAGGTAGTATTCAAAGTGGGGTCTCAGCAGGGCAGAGTAAAGGATGTTGGAACAAGTTTTGAAACTGTTATTGGGAAAAGCAGTATACAATTGACACAATCTCACTGCATTTAAGAGGTAGCTGAAGATTAGGATAGAAGGTGCAAAATGGCAGAGAAATTACTTTTTTTGGTACATGTTCTTTCCAGTGGTGCTTCCTTAGTGACTTTAAAATGTCGTCAGAAACTCGTTACATGTTTTAAAAGTAGATGATCTTATAACCCTATATGTCATATTCTAGGAAAAATTCTGATCTGTGTGTAATAACTTTTTCAAATTTCTAAAACTGAAGAGCGCTGAAATATGTTGAAAGCACAGCTGCAAGTTTGAAAACAATGTACTGCACCACAGAGGAAAGGCTTTCCTTTCTTATTTCTGTGTAGCATAGTTCCTCTTTGTTTTTTTAAACTGATTAATTACTATAGGAGTAAAAAGAAAATGTAAGAAACTGTAGTTCCAAGGAAGGAAGGAAATGAAAACCAGAAGAGAGCTTATCCTGTTGTCATACTTGCTATTCAGTGCTGCAACCCCCACGGTGCTCCTAGGTGTTGACATACTAGCAACGTAATTCCATTGCCGCGCTTGTGGGTCCCATCTCTCTACAGTATTAAGGTAACTCCATCCGTCATGGCCGCCAACAGCATACATTGGTCCTTCCAGCATTGCTACTCCTTATAAGATAGAATTAGAGAGACATCAACAGTAGTAATTTCAGTGGCCAGTGGTGTATGCACTTCATACTTCAGTTACCTATAGGAAGATAAGTGATTTCAGCTGGTATTAAACTGTCTAGAAGCCACCTTGACACTTGCAGAATACACCAAGACACACAAAATGTTTAATATACAGCTTTGTGTCAAAAGGTTAGAGGAAAGGTGCTCTAATTCTCATGATGTCTCCTTGGATTTTTTTTCCTTCCACTTCTGTTCACCATATTCTGAAACAAATGTGAGCCCCTAAGTGAGAAATAATTCTCTTCTTTTAAAGAAAGGCAAAAGTTGAGCCAGGCAATGATAAATATTCCCAAACCAGCCACCTCTCCTTATTCTGAGCCAGCTGAAGCTCTCTAATCCTGCCTGCATGAAGCCTGAGTGGATGGCTAGTTGGCTGCCCTCACTAGCTAAAGAACCATGGCATTTTAATGCCTACAAAGGGGAACACAGGTTTGGATAGAGCTGGCCTGTATTCACTGTGAAATTGGCTGCTACTCCAAAGCTCTGGATGGATGTATTCTGTGCTGTTGTCTCTTCTCTGGAGAGAAGGGCTTTGGTGTCTCCTCTTTGGGAGCTGCAGCTACTGCTGCTTCTGTTTGCTTCCTTTGTTAGGTAAGGCACAATGTTTGCATTTGGCTGCTTAGAAGTTTTCCAGATCTGTTTTTTTCAGGCCTAAATATACGTGACCTCATTTTTGCAGAAGTCCTAACTCTCCACAAAATCATACTGAAGAGAGTAGGGAGCTGTAAGTGTGAGGCAGTTTTGCCAATCAGGCTGATGCACAGATAGAAGTTTAACTTTGGGCACTCAGATTTACCACTGTGACCTACAGGTTGAGTAGAATTGTGCCCCTGCAATTGGTAATTAAAAGGACTTCAATAAGAATTGTTTGATTTATCTTCTTTTCCTTTACCTCTTACTAGTATTTGCTTTTATGACTTTGACAGACTAGCTGGTAAGAACCCTACATTGTATGTTCTTCAGTAGAGTAAGTTGATAGAGACCACAAATCAAGTATCAAGTAATTCCGGATTGGTCTTTCTCTATTAGTCATTAAAATACAAATATTCAATGTAATTTGAATTTGTGAATTATTGCAAGCAATAGCTGTTGCTTCAAACTAAGGAGGAGCCAGCTTCTACATGAAAGCTTTGATATACCATCCAAATATCATTGTATTCCCTCTCTTACAGTCTCCTCAACTGTAAACTTACTTTTTTTTTTAATAGTTCCAGAAATAAAGTCTAGATTTCATGTTCATATTACTCATTCACTGTGAATGTCACAAAGTTATGGCAACAAGCAATTGTCAACTCTGTCTTTGAAAGTTATCTTGTATTAATACTGCAGCATATTACTGAAAAATGTATGTCAGCAGTGTTTGTGTTAATCAGAATTAGCATGTGAGATGCAGGATCACAAAGATGAAGCAGTTCTTACCTAGGCCGTGTCTGTGCGTTGACATAGGAGGCATTACAGTCCAAACTTTAGTGATGGGGTTGAAGCATTCAACAATGTTAGAAGTTTTCAAACCATCTCTTCCTCCCACAATGTAGAGCTTGTTGTCAATGACAGCAACTCCAAACTGTAGTCGCCTGCCATTCATAGTGCCAATTTGTACCCAGCTGTTAGTCCTGAGGTCGTACTTCTCAATTGTTGTGGTACCTGTGGAAATAGAGTGAGTGTGGGGATGAGACAGCCATGAACTGGTCAGAAACAGCAGTCAGGAGTCAGTTACAACCCAGAATGTTATTGAATGGTAAGACGTTGACACTCTGTGGCTCCTTGACAACTTCAGCTACAAAACATGAACCTAGTGAGAAAAGTGCTTTAATTGCATGTATATAGGACTGTTGCCTCTATATGAATAAACCAGGGGCAAGGAGGTGCAGAATTAAACACCAGCTTTTTTTTGAGGTGGAAGCTACTCTCTTCTCAGAGGTATTCTTCCAATGCATTGTAGTCTCTTAGGTGCTGTTTTCTTCATCTTCACTGGTAGAAGGCCCAGTTGTGTACAGGTACACACTTGGCTCCCACAGGTAGCTTCCTTGAGGTTCACCTTAGCAGCGGCCTTGCAATAATAGCTGCTTGTCTGTTGTAACATATAAGCTGTATTTCCAGTTTCTTCAGGTGACTGAACTTCACAGTAATGCTTTTACTGCAGCTATTCATAGGGCCCTAACTCTGCCATTCCAGTCCAACACTTTTCGCTGCCCTGACTCCTGTCAGTCATTCAGCAGCCATAATTGTTCCTTTGAGAGCTGATTTAGCACAATGAGGAGATGCCCGAGTAACAACCAAGGCAGAGGAGGCAATTGTCAATTGCACGTAAAATGTATCCTCAAGCTCAGCTTCAGCTTAGTTGAAGGGGACAGGATGAGAAAAACAGAGCTGATATCCTGCCTGTTCCTTTACTGGGATTTGAGGCTAGAGAAGTAGCATTTGGAGAATTACTACAGTTAGTAGCTAAGGAATGGTTTACCACAGCAGAAAAACTATTCAATGAAGCTGAAAAGAGAGGTGCCTTTGGTTTAGAGATCTGCTAGAGATCATCTGTTATACTCCATGAATTTAGTGAAATAAGAGCTTATCTCATGACATCTTTTTTTTTTTTTTCTCTCTCCTTTTTCCTTCACTCTGCATACTGTTTCAGATGCATAGACTGAGAAGGAAACTATTCGTTCCTACTGCAATAAAAGAAAGTCTACTTTTTCTGTTTTCCTGACATCTTATATTTTGAGCTACTGGTTTACTTTTTTCTTTCCATTTCATTAGTCTGTTTTCTCTGCTTGGATTTGACTCCTTCTCATTTATTCTATGCTAATGTGCAAGTGAAGATCTCAGCTGCAAAAGTATCTTGCACACTGTCTAAAACCAGGAAAAACTACATTAAGTTTTCGGTGTGTTCATACATACCCTGTAGGCTGTAATTTTTCCGGAGGCTGGCAGGTAGGTTTTGAGTCAGTGTGGTTTAGGCACATTCACATTTTTCAAGATGCCAGCCCAAAAGTAGCTCTTTGATCTTCTTTTGATCATTCTAAGTTGAGATTTGACTTCGTGTACCACCTGAGATAAACACAAAGCCAAACCTGGCATTCACTGAGTCTTCTTTATCACAGAAAGTGTATTATTGCCAGAGGTGAAAGCTACTCCCTTCTCAGAGATGTTCTTCCAGCACATCATAGTCTCTTAGGTGCTGTTTTCTTCATCTTACAGTCTAGCACAGGATGAAAGTATGAGTCAGAGCTGTAGAGGACAGCAGGGAGGAGAGGGAAGTGCTGTTCTTGACCATCAAAAGGCAAAAGTTCAAACAATGGGCTTTATTCCAAGGTAATAAGTAAAGGGGGCACCAAGAGGAAGTGCAGATGTTGACTGAAATAGACCTTTCTTTGCATAACCTTTGCTGAGAAAAAAATATCTTAAAATTTAATTCTTATTATGGTAGAAGTGAGTTTAAAGATTGAGTTCTTGGCTGGTCTATATAATTCATAACTATCAAAACCATATTAATTGCTACAGTTTATCTTCATTTTACTAAATCATCCTAGGAATGACAGATTTCCTGTCGTGAGGGCAATGAATGTGTAGTTTGCACCTGATCTGATGCTGCAGAGACTGTAAGGGAGCACTGCAAGATCTCTCATAAAGGAAAAATCAGTCATCAGCAACTCCTTGCAAACCATTAACTGGATTAGCTGCTTTCTGATTCTATTGCAAGTGAATTCATACAACTCAAAGTCCCACTGTTCAGCAAGTTACTAGACTTTAATTACCGTTCTTTGGCTCCAAGCTGTGGGTTTGAAGTTAAGGTTCCTGTAGAAAATTATTTCCATGTACTGCCTATTAAATAGAATCCTGAAATGGGTAACGCTGTGAGCTAACTGTAGTTGTGAAAATCACAATAACAATTGAAAAAGAAATGATAGCATTTAACTTTCAACTGCAAACCTGAAAATAACCTCTGTATGAAGTCCTGAAGAAAAGCTACACATGTGGTTGACCTCATGAAAAAAGTACAAATCTTTCCATCTGAAATTTTATAATAAGGCTTTACAAGCTTCAGCTAAGAATTTTCTAAGGTTCAATAATGGTTTTTTGGTTGTATTCTCCTCCTCCTCTTTAAAAATTTTTCCAGTCTTTTATTTTTTTGTCCCAAAATTGGAGCAATAAGTCCTTAAACAGTGTTAAATGAACCTTGGCATGTTTTGAACATGAATTATTTTCTTCTTATTTGAAAAGTCAAAACTACACAAAAAATTTACAAAATAATTTTAAAATCACCACCTGAATGAAACTTTAGTCTGCACCCAAAGGTGGATGCTCCTAATTTACAAGCATGATTCTTGCAAGAAATAGGAGCATTTATTTTACAGTATTGTGTTCTATGACTTATTTTGTTCCCTCTTCTTCATCCCTTGATTGCTGTTTTCCTTTCATATATTTAAATCACTGTTTTATAGATATTTATATATATATATATGTATATAATCTATCTGTCTTTATATAAATTACTTTCTGAACTTACCTTTAGTGGCATCCATACCTCCTACAGCATAAAGTGCACCCACTGTAGATTTTCTAGGCTTAGTTCGAGGACTTTGCATCATGGACCTCCTTTCTGGTAGGAGATGATACTTCATAGCCTCCATAAGAAGCTTCTGACACTCTAGGTCGTCTGCAAACATTGGACTATTTTCTAGATCAGCTAGTAACTAAGAAATAAAAAATAAGAGTCTTAAATGCATCTAAATCAGTACAATTGGATGTACTTCAGTAATTTAAGTAATTCAATTAAAGTAGCTTTGGATGCATATTTTCAGTTCACCTCTCACCCGATCTTAGCTGGAAACTGCTTTAATGCAAGCAGAACAATACCAAGGTAGGGGGCAAGTCTTTAAGCATGACATCTACTTACAGTAGATTATTTTTCATCTGTAGCTACTATACAGTTACAAAAACAAAAAGTGAAAATAATCCCATCCAAAACCTCATTCAGAATCAGAACATTTCCACAGAATTCTTTGCTGTGCCTCAAGGGGCTTTCAGTTAATAGCTCAGCTGCCTATTAGCCTTTCCTGTCCATACCTGGGGTGAAAGCAGAGGCAGTCTGATATAGCAGAGGAGCATGCCCAGGTGCCGCTGCCGGTTTTGCAGATCATGCCTCACCCACTTCATTAGTGCCTGGAATATGGCTTCTTCATCTGGAACGTTGATGTCATCGCTAGACAGGAGCTTTGCGATTTCATTAGCAGGGAGCAAAAGAAATTCCTGGTTTTTTATTACTTCTGTGAAGTGCTCCTATTTAAAAAAAAAAATATCCCAATGAACTGATGATTTTCACACCTCGAAATAACGTTTTCTTAGATAATGAAGGCTTTGCATATGCCTCATTCCTGTTCTGTTCTGCACTACAGGCAAATAAAAATGTTTATTTTAAAGATCACTAAATTTACTTCTACCATTTAAGGGATATTTTGAGTGCTCTTTACTGCCTTACTGTTGCAGAACTGAACAATGCACATCTGAGGGGGTACCGCAGAGCTGAGTTCCAATAGCTGCAGGGATCCTACGGGAATGCTCGAGAGGGACTTCTCATAAGGGTGTCTAGCAACAGGATGAGGGCAAATGATTTGAAGCTGAGGGAGAGGAGGTTTAGAAAGTAATGCATCTGATTTGAATCCAGAGTATAATGGGGCAGGTGGAGAAATTTACTAATTGGTTATTTGTGTAACAAATGTTCAGTAGTTTCTTATTTTCAGAGTTGTCTTAGCTTTCTATTTCTTAAAGAACAATGGCTACAAATTGGAACATAGAAGGTTTCACCTCAACTTTAGGAGAAACTTCACAGTGAAGGTGATAGAGCACTGGAACAGGCTGCCCAGAGAGGTTGTGGAGTCTCCTCTGGAGACTTTCAAAATCTGCCTGGATTCATTCCTGAGCGAACTACCCCAGGGGATCCTGCCTTGGCAGGGAGGTTGGACTCGATGACCTCTGGAGGTCCTTTCCAACCTCCATAGTTCTGTGATTCATCAAACTCTTTTCAGGAGTTCCAAGGTTGTAAATACAGAAGTCCAAGTGATTAAAGGAGGTATCAAGTTTGTTCTGTTATGCACATCCTGCTCAAATATTTTGTGACATTCAGAGAATAGGAACAGGAAGGCCAGTCCACATCTAGGGATAAATATAGCACAAGATGTTTATCAGAACAAGTTCTATTTGCACAGAAAGATACCTGGCAGGAAACTCTTAATACTTGTCATCAACGACTGAAGTAATTGGAGGGGAAGGTCTCCACTGTGGTTTTGTTGAGTGGATGTGTTGTTTATGCCTGGTTATCTTCAGGAACTGTTTCAATACTGCCAGTTCATTTGAATGCTCTCTTTATTTACAGAGAAGCTTTGTAGCCTTTCCCCCAAGGTGCACATTTTCAAGGGGCTGAGGTTGCCATGAAACATAACAGAATGTTTTATTTATCCACTTCCACAGCACTCCTCTGTGTGTGCATTGTTATGATCTTACTCTCCAAGTTGTGTGTTTTGGGTTTGTTTTTTGTTTTTTTTTTTAATCATTGAAAGGGTTTAAAATAAAAAGTCTTTTAAGGTTATTTCCATGAGGGGCAGATTTTCTCTTTATAAATTGTCAGTAGGTGCAAACCTGATAGGTGTTTTTATAACATGCAAAATCCTCTTTCCTGGCAGCATTCTCAATCTGCGCTGCATGCAAGATACAGGAGGTGGCGCTAGAGGTAGAAATGGTTCTGGCTGTTTTCAGGAGGTCATAATGTAAAACCTGTATGCACAATACTGCTGAGACTCATATAAGACACCGTTCTTGAAGACCCAACTCTCATTTTTGTGACTCACAGCTTTAAAAAAAAAAAGGCTAACTCCTGGGGAAGAGTGGAGGATTCAAATGGTTAAAAAGAAATCTAAACAAAACAGGCTGTCTTGTTGATTGACATCATAGAATCATATGTCTAACCATATGATTTTACTTCAGTTTTGCAGAAATTTGGACCATGAATTTTAAATGTTTAAAGTTCATTCCCATGTGCTATGGCTGATGAGAGATGAAAGGCAACAGCAGAGTGGGGAGGTTCCCAATTTGGGTTAGTGTACAATGCTGTGGAGCAGCAAGGACAACACTATATAAAAGCTGAGTGGACCTCTAACTTCAATGCCCTTTTCCTACTTTAAAATATAAAAGGAATCAAGATTGCTGCTAAAGAAACCATTCATTAGCATGACAGGAAGGAGCACAACCAGTGCCCTCAATCTGTACATGCCACTCTCATTTATTTCACCGTGTGGAACTGTACAATTTCTTGCTGGAATGCTCTCAGCACTACGAAGCCTCTAAACTGGTTTTGACATACTACACTAATATTTCAAGCACAAAACTTCCATGTGTCTCCTAACAAGTAGTTCCTTTTATATCTAACTGTAGCAGTTGCTATTCTTTTTGTGCTTAAAGTTCCTGTAGCACATCTTGTTACTCTGAATATTTATCCCCTGATTTGGTTTCACAGCTAGCTATCTTGCTTCTCTGCTTCCCACGCTCTGAATATTCATTTCTTGCTTTGAACCAGAGGAGGATTATGCTTCAGTCAAGGATGTGCTTCTTTTTAGCGTTCCAAATCTTTCCCATACATTCTTACTTTTGGCTCTTTTTATGTGTGTCTCACCTTAAAATCAGCTTTAGAATTTCCTTTGTGTTGAGTAAAAAGCATAAGACTGGTCCATTGCTGTTTGCCTCTTGACATGAGCCATGTTAAAGCCCTATTACATTTCTTGAAAGAAATACATACCAGCCCTACTGCAAATTTAAGTTTGATAAGTCTGTCCTTCCACAAGGCAAAATTATGAAACATGAAACCACAGAACTGAATATTTGTTGTTCCAAGCATGCTTTTCTCTCCTTCCAATTCCCCTCTAACAGCCGCAGTTCTTAAATTCCCCTTAAGAGACTGAGCTGGGCAGAGATGTCCCTGTGTTAGGGACTTCACAGAATGGACCTTGCCAGCATAGGATGAGCAGAACCACTGTGTTGGTCTTGGAGAAAGCAAGTGCAGTGAACCCTGCTCCACTTTGCCAAGGTACATATGTATTCCAGGAGAACATTCCCACTTGCTGTTAACATCAAAACTGGAAAGCAGTCGATTGTTATCTTACCATAGTGTATGTGTGCGCCACCTTCAGCAGGTCTGAGCAGCCCTGAGCATCTCCAAAAGAGCGAATTCCCAGGCAGTTGGAAGGGTGAAGCTGCTTCATGAGGAAGTTGCAGCATACTTCAATGACCTGGGAGAGCTGGAGAAGACAAGCTGCAGCTAGCAAACTTTCTATAGTGTCTTCCTTTAACTCTAGAATACCTGTGCAGTTTGCATACAGAGGGGAAAAAGAAATCTTAGTCATTTTATTTGTATTTTTACTACTTGAAACCTTCCACTCCCCAATTATCATCCTTCTCTGGAAAAGTATGAAAATAATTGTGCTGTGATTTACACATTCGTTTTCCTTCCTTGTTGAAGGGTTCTTTAAAGACATATTTTAACAAACTTAACGGATTTAATGGATTTTGAATGCAACAGTTGGAGCATTTTCATTGGTGCTGTAACAGTATTAAATCTGATTTTGCCAAAAAAAGAAGAAAAAAACAAAACAACAACAAAAAAAAAAACCAACACCACCCCCACCCCCCACCCCCCCCGAATTTATAGAATCATAGAATGGGAAGGTTGGAAGGAACCTCAAGG
>VWZE01007602.1:506433-580166 GCA_013396675.1 Eubucco bourcierii | reverse complement strand
CTGCCAGTTTAAGCCCATTGCCCCTTGTCCTGTCATTGCAGGACCTTGTAAATAATCCTTCCCCAGCCTTCCTGTAGGCCCCCTTCAGATACTGGAAGGCTACTATCAGGTCCCCTCGAAGCCTTCTCTTCTCCAGGCTGAAGAGCCCCAACTCTCTCAGTCTGTCCTCATAGCAGAGCTGCTCCAGCCCTCTGATCATCTTTGTGGCCCTCCTCTGGACCCGCTCCAACACTTCCATGTCCTTCCTGTACTTTATAAATTCCAGTCCCTGGAAAGGGATGGTTTACAAAGGCCTGTGGTGATAGGACAAGGGTCAATGGTTTGAAATTAGATAAGAGGAGATTTTGACTGGACATTAGGAGGTAGTTCTTTACCATGAGGGTGGTGGAACACTGGAACAGGATGCCCAGGGAGATAATTGAGATCTCATCTCTGGAGATATTCAAGATCAAGCTCAACAGGGCTCTGAGCAACCTGATCTAATGGAGGATGACCCTGCTCTGCTGCAGGGGGTTTGGACTAGATGACCTTTGGAGGTCCAACCCAAACCGATCATGAAGTCCACCCATCATGTTAGATGTTGTTTCATGCATATTTTCTAGCATCAGTTCTTATATAAGCGTCAAAATGTATTAATCCTCTATAGAAGCAGGTGTATAGCACCCAGGCATGATTTGTGCTTGTATTTACATACTGAAATGGAAGAAAGTGACAGTTGTGTGTGTGTCAAACAGATTTTATCTTCCTTCACACCAGTGATGTGGGCAGGGGAGGAGGAATTACCTGTATAGGCATAGCGCACCAAAGCCTGCAGCGCATCTGGGTCTACTCCCTCCATCTTGATCTCCTCTTGTTTTGCTTCACGCACATCATTAGTAAACATTGCAGCAAAATAATCAGACACTGCACTGAGAACCAACCTTCAAATAAAAGCATTTTAAGAGGACTGCAAATTAGTTATTAATCTCAATAGCAAGCATGAAATGCAGTATTATTATCTAATGAATTGTGTATGCAATAGGAACATTAGCAGAGGAGTTAAATCTATAGCAGTGAGGAATAAAGTTAAAAGGGTAATTAGTAATCTAATTTTCTCCCCCACTGCTCATTTGGACAGATTTTCTTCCCAGGTCTCTCTGCAGTTTGACAGGAGAAAGAAGAGATGGACAATGCCAATGGTTGATATTGGAATTTGATTCTGTTTGGAATAATGAATGTGAAATGTTGAGTACAACATTATTATAGTCACCGTTCATAGCTAGAGAGAGAGGGACCTACTGGAGAGAGTCCAGTGGAAAGTTGAAGGGACTGGAGTATCTTTGTGATGAGGAAAGACTGAGGGATCCGAGGCTGTTTAGCCTGGAGAGGACCAAGAGGGGGCCTTATCAATGCTTATCCGTATCTAAAGGGTGGGGGGCAAAAGGTTGAGGCCAGACTATTTTCAGTGGTGCCCAGCAGAACAGGAACGAACTTGGACACAGGAAGTTCCACATAAATCTAAGGAAAAACTGTTTCACTTGGAAGGTGATGGAGCAGGCTGTCCAGAGATTTTGTGGAGTCTCCTTCTCTGGAGACTTTCAAACCCTGCCTGGACATTGTGATCCTGGGCAACCCAGCTTTACCAAGAGGACCAGACAGGATAATCTCCAGAGGTCTCTTCCAACCCCTACCATTCTGTGATAACTGAGCAGGGTAGGCATAAACCGAGCCGGCCTTTGGACATTTCAGGCTTTGAAGCAATGTAAGCAATAGTGGGAATGGTACCTGTGAGCTGGAATCTTTTGGTCTCCAGCTATAAGAAGAACGTCACAAAGCTGCTTCTGCTGCAGATAACTTTCCATCTTGCGGAATGTTTGCTCTGCATGGTTTGTAGACTGGAAATACTCGTCTGAGCCATTGGTGTTCATTCCAAGCAGGGAGCTGCTGGTCGTTGACAGCCTATGAGGGAAAGTAGCCATGTGATGAGTGTAGCATCACAGCTGCTGATTGTGCTCTTCATAACATTTCTGTTCACATGGCTCTACAGAAAAGTTTTAAATCATAAAGCTCTTAGCACCCTGCTCTTACTCTACCTTTTTCCAGTTTGTTTCTGTTTACAATCTGCAAATTATTTACAAGGCTGCACACAAACCATAGTTTACCAGTTAGCAGGCACAGCTGGTGCCACTGACTTTACCACTTCCCCTCAGTTTTGTGTCAGTGGTGCACAGCAGTGATGTGATCATTCACAAGCAGAATACATTTCCCTGTGATACTAATAGCTAAGCTATCTTGTGGCATGAAATTTTGGGCATTACATCATTAGGACTTCTATTTCTCTTCTTATTTTTCATATTAGATGACATTAAAACATGTAAATTGTCTTCTGATTCATTTCTAAGGACTATATAGTGCTGGACAAATTACCAAATTGAAAGCAACGCACCTTTAGGATGTACATGATTATTTCTGAGGTCACTTCCAACCTAAGCCATTCTAGGCTTCTATAAATCTTCTTTTCATATCATGTATGAGTAAGTGTAGAACCCCTGGGTTTTAAATTGCCAAGCCCAGCCAGGTTTTTTTTCCAGACATAGCTCTTTGTTCCTTCTGAAAATCTATGCCTATGAATTTTTCTGGATTTCTGTGTTGTATTTATAGGTGTTCCACAGGCCATTTGGAATATGGCAGCTTTTGTACACTGGCACACCAGAGCTTTCAGAGGCCCTGTATGTTTTTGGTTTGTTTCAGGTGCACCAAATTCCAGGGTATTCATAGAATCATTTATTTTAGAGAAGACCTTAAGATCATTGAGTCCAACCATTAACCCAACACTGCTAAGGCCACTGCTAACACATGTCCTTCAGCACCACATCTACACATCTTTTAAATTGGCCCAGAGACAATGATTCAGCCACTGCTCTGGGCTGCCTCTTCTAGGGCCTGGCAGCCTTTCAGCAAAGAAACTCATAGAGGCTCACCCTTGCCAGGCCCACAAGCTGTGTAAGATCATACAAGGTGTGCAGAGGTGTGGTATTTCTGGACTAAGTCGGGTAGGTCAGCCCTCAGCTGCACATCTGTGTCCCCTAAGAGCAGACCTGATGCACCAAAATCCTCCAGTGCACTGCAGGTATGCACAGTATGTGCACCTGTGTTTTCTGTCTGGGCAGCTCAAATTGCTAATTGCAAACATAATGAGACCAAATCAGTGCAACAAACTCCTGCTTCCTTTTCCAACTCTCTGTTACAATTTCCCGTACATTTTTCTTTTTTTTCCACAAGAAGAAGGGGCAAATCAAGTTCACCTATACTGCATCTCCTTTGTAGTTTACAGCTTATAAAAATTAATTTGTCTCAGTGACTTTAATGGCTGTAGTTCTGTATTTGTTTTCCTTCGATGCTCCATTGAAAATGAAGAAGCTGCAAAATTGGATTATATGCCCATTAGCTTTGCATCAGCTCCTTGATGCCAAATTCAGACTCTGTAACATTCATGTTTCCCTCCTAAGCTTTCTTTAATTTTCCTAGAAAATTATTTTTTCAGAAAAGATCTCTTTTGAGATTCATTATATTCCCTCAGTGTATTGTATTTAAGGCTCTATTACATTGCACTTATCCTTGATATTTGCAGAAATCAATTGAAACAATACTCAACCATCTCTAGCACTAACTGCTTGAAATAAATAATTCCCCATAATGTCTAGGGTAAACCAATCATTTTTTAGGCTGCAAATTTTTACAGAGGGACTTGGAGTCTAATCATTTCATTCAAGTCTAGGTATTTTTGTAGAATGACCTTTAACAGCAGCAGAAATGCCACTAATGTAATTAATTCTTTCAAAGACAAAGGTCTTCAGAGACCAAAAAATGAGTGGAAATGAAAATAAGTGCTCTGTTAACGGTGTTAATATTATAATTGTTGATTTAGCTTCTACAGCTGACTCAAAATGGTAGCTATATTGTATTATGGAAGGTAAAAATCAAATTGAAAGATAAATGTTTATATATATTCCTTAGTGCAGGAACGGGGTGGGGGAGCACTGTGGATTGTAATCCCAAAGCAGTCAAGCTGGCTGTAAGTTTGCTAGCAAGAATATATCTACCTGTCATACCTCGTTCTGCGTGGGATGTTAATTAAGACAGTTCAAGGTCCAGGTGAACCTGCTCAGAAAGGAGGAAATACTTGGTTTCTGTCAAATATGAGCAACTTTGCACAAACAAAATCTGAATATTGCACAAGAGATGTTGCAAAAGTGCCTGAGCTCTGTCGTGACCAAGGAATTAGCTTTCCACTTGGGAAGGAAAATTATTCGTGAGCTGTTCTGAAGTATCAGAAACCCAAATTGCTTAATGTCAAGTTTGCATTCACCTTCACTGTGCCAAGTTGTTTTAACACCATTAGCCTTAGTAATAAGGGCTTAAGAAGGTGGATTAGCCTAGAGAGAGCAGAAATAAATCTATATTTAAATGATTCCAGAGTAACTGAACTCAGTGAATTTCCTCTTAGGTACAGAGCCAAGTGAAATAACTTCTGAGTTTTTACTGTGGGGATTTGTAAAGGACAGTGCAAAGATTGTACCACTTTTTAGAAGGGGAAAGGTGAAATTTTGGAATGGACAATGTAAAGTGAAAACTCGAAGAAATAATCAAAAAGCATTAAGTGTCTGGATGACATGGAAGAGAGAAATACCAGCCAGCATGGCTGATCAGAGTAAATCATAGCAGAACGATTCTCTTATTTTTTTGACAAGATAACAAAGCTTACTGGCAGAAAAACATTAGTTGTCAGAAGTCATCTTGACTTTCGGATGGATTCTGACACTATTTCATATGACATCTACAAAATTGAGCTAGGATGGCATGTTTTAAATGTAAGGAATATTAGAGGCAGGAATAACTTGCAGAGATACAGTTGAAATGTATGAGGAATTCCGTTTCAAAGGCAGGTGATGTTCTGAATTCATTCCAGGTGAAATTCCATTCTATTTAATGCAGACAAGCATAGGATAGAAACAGGCTTTCATTGTTATATCAATGCGTGGCAGTGAGCCACAAACTTTTTAGGAACAGGATTCAAATCCAGAATTTGAATTTGCTCTTGTTCTTAGTGAACTATAGAAAACTTTTACCTCTCAAATATGTAGTGACACTTGCTGAACGAAGCACTGGCTAAGACAAGACAGGTGAGGTAATAAATAGGTTATACTGGACCCCAGACAAGCTGTAGTTCTGAAGGTTGTACTGGACCTCAGACAAGTTGTAGCTCCAAAACGGTGTATAGGTAAAATTTTGTTCTTCCCTACTCAAGAGAATTAATCTGATGAGCTTTTTGATTCATTCTAGGCCTGCAATTCTTTAAATATCTGGATTATGGTTTGTTTTTTTTTCCTTTTTTCCATCTTCAAAAAGTACTCTTCATTAATCAGCGCAGCATTCTTCATTAATCAGTGTATATATATGAGTTCAGTTTTCCTCATTATTTAATTAGAAGATAAATGCCATTTATTTGCCACGTGCATTTTGAAATTCAGTATGTTTTTAAAGAGCCTCCTTCAGGGTGCTTTTGGCCAGAAACCAGAACATAAAGCTGAAGAAACTTAGAAGCAGAAACCAAGGTGATGAAATGCAGTATTTTGATTTTGTTGTTCTTGCTGAGGCTGTTACTTGTATTTTATGATGGTTTGTAGAACGTACCTGCCACAGCCTTTGTGAAATTCAGCTTTGACAAGTTCAGTTACAGTGTCGCTTACGGGTTCTGATTTTGGATCACCTTACCTCTGCGCAGTAAATCACACCAGCCGTCAGCAGCAGACTGGATGCTAGTTGTAGACATTAGATATCCCAAGCCCTTTAATCAGAAATGAAAGCCCCAATGGGATTTGAGCTCTGTGGTCCTCTCTCTGTGCTTTAGCAGTGACAGGGCACGAGACAAAACTGCAACTTCATCAATTCAGTTTGTTTGTGCAGCAATATTTACAACACAACTCATCTTTTTTTTTTTTTTTCCCCCTCTGTTTCTGCTTATTCTAGAAAATTGCAGTCAGCTCCCACATAGGCAAAGTCTGTTCTGTGCAGCTGTTTGAGCTCTGACCCTCTGCTGGGCAATGTCATGGGGTTGGAGATTGAGAGTTGTTTTCCTACACGAAATCATAGACTGCAGCATCTGTTAGAGAAAGCATCTCAGCTGACTGAGAAACAAGAAAATATTTCAGCCATGGCTGAACACAGCTAAAACAATGCCACAATCGATGCACCTGTACTAATTGCTTGCTGATGTAATTAGACCATACCAGTAGCTGAAATTTATTCTCTGTAAATGTGACAACTGAAGATTGTGTTGTCTAGGGTATGGGTGAAAAAACGGGATCCAAAAGAGTATGGAAAACTGTGCTAGATGTCGATGACTGCTGAGGTAATAACATTAATATAAGGTAGTAACAACGACAGGAAGTGACACAGCAAAGAAAGAAATAAGAGGTTGAAATATAGGATTTTTTTAAGTTAGCAGAAATCTGTCTACATAGAAAGTTCATACTGAGAGTTCCACTAGAACTCAGAGCTCTTGAAACTGCCTGGTTTGAATACCTTTTCATTGTTCCTATTAACACAAAGCTGACAGGTTTCTCCATTGCCATTAGTTACAAGAGCATTTCCCATTTGGGATTAAAAGTATAAATGTGTGTATCATTGGACTTGGGAGCTTCAGTACTGAAAGTACTGTAGCTGCTCTGAGTTCTGTTCTTCCCCCCCCCAGACATGATAACATGCAGATTGCCATTATGGTTTGTATCACAGTGAATTTGGGTTATCATGGTTTGAATTCTCCCATAAATAGGAAGTGTGTGTTTGGTGGGGTAATTTGAATGGAAAACAGAGGCTGTAACCAAACTGGCCCCAGAGGACCATACAACCCTTTATGACTTCATGTTACAAAGAGGGATAGATCCAAACACTCTCCCCAGTAAGTTGTTTTCCTTTGGAAATTGTGTATTTATTTATTTAACAGGGAAGGTTAATTGTACCTTGTTATTGTCAGTTATTGTACCTTGAAATTTACCATGCAAGATGTGGTATCTTGTAAGCTATCAGGAATCAGAGTGCACCAGTACCAGAAGCAATCTGCAGTCATCCCTGCAATGCCTGGCTTCTAATATACCATTTAAATTACATGATTATGTTGGAGGGGAGCTCAAAGTCATGGCAGAGAAATTCAGTGAGGCTGGCTACTTCTTGCTCACCATTCTTGTAGCTGATGACGATACTGTTAGATAATTTAATAGCATTTTTCTGAAGAACAAAAGCTGATGTGACCAGAAGGCACCATGTAGCACTATCTTGAGCTGTCAGAAAGTACAAATGAAGAATAATGACTAAATGCTGGGCGTCAGCTTGTTGCATTTTTAGTTAGAGGACACACAAAAAGAAATAGAAGCCAATGGCAAAACCAAACCAAATGAATTAAATGTTCTAAATCCAAGCATGAATATTGGCAGGTCAAACTGATCAAGTCCATGTTTGGTGCTTCATTAAGCACCTTTCAGAAAGACTTGTGTTAGGAGAGATTGTGGGGAAGACAACCTGTGTGTTCTATCCCCTTTCACTGCTGTTGCCCATAGCATCTTTGTGAGAGAGAAAGAGAAGTGTCTTTACAGACAGGCTGTTAGGTCCACCCTTATTTGTCAGTATCAAGTGAGTTTAACACTATTTCTGATAATATGTCTTAAGAAATCCTCTTGCTGCCACTGGTAACTTGGTATTTATCCTGATAGATAATACTGAAAACTGCCCCTACGTGCCAGGGTCTGTGTCAACAGCAGTTTGATGTAATTGGATTAGAATTAATATATGAACTCTAAATAAAAGTAGTATAGGGAAGCAAAAGAAAAACAAAGAAAGGCTACACGGTACAAGTGGAATTGACATGGACTGTGGAAAATATTACATGGAGTATTACTATGACAGATTTATTTTTTTTTCTGGACTACCTGTAGTATTCACTATTCCAGGCTGGAGGGAGGCAAAATCACTTTGTAAGGTGATCTTACTAAAAAATCACTTTTATGAAACAGAATACGTACAACAGTTTTTGAGGGGGTTGTAATACAACAATGACTAAGTGAAACATGTGCCAGAATGCTGTCTTACCCAGTCTTGCTGTATTTATTTAGATTTCTCCTCTTCATTTGTCCCTAGGGTCTTACCTTTCTGTTTGTCATGAACGTACAGATCATCTTAATATACACTGCAAGACTTTCCTCCGAATAATCTCCCTTAGAAACTGACCTTGCATTTCAGAGAGAGAATCTGGGGTGTGGGAAAACCAAAAAGACCTCAACAGCAGTCTATAGAAGAAAGAATACCAGATGAGAAAGTTAAGAGTCTAGAAGCTAGTTTCATATTTCAGCTCTGTTATTCTTCAAAATCATCTGGAAAAAAGATGATTGTGATTGAAAGGTACTTATTAGAAAAGGTAAAAACCTGTGAGGTTTCCATCAGTTGATTTACAAAGTGTCACAGCATTAGCAAGGGAAAGCGAAGGAGCAGCCTTTTCATTTGATGGCATGATACGCGAGGAGCAACAAAGGGTGTTTTAGGAACTACAGAGATTCAAAAGAAAACAACTTGTGACAATTCAAAAAGGACAATTCAGACCTGGTGTATTGTTTAAAATATCCAAGGAAATCATTCCAGATGAAGAATAAAAGCTTAGTAGCTTGCTGGACTACATATCAGAGCTTAATTGCTCCACCAAATAGGCCAACCTGTCCTTCCAGTCCTGCCTTTACTTTTTGCTAAATGTGTTAAATTCAAGCTCAATTTCACTGTAGCAGTAAATGAAAAGGTGTAAGAAAACCTTAAACAGCTAAATAGTAAATGAACTACCTCTTGAATGAGGAGTAAGAAGCATGTATGAGTTGTGTTTTGTTGTGGCATGCCATGGGAGCTCCATGCTGATGAACCTTATTGGCATGCTGTAGCACCAAGTCACTCTGACTTTTTTTTTTTTTTTTTTAATCCTTTAAGTGAATTTTAAAAAATGACAAGTTAAGAGCAAAAACTATTCCTGACTTGGACCCTTGTTCCTCTCTATGCTTTTCTCACTGCTTATTTGTGTTCTGGTAGACCAGTCTGGCTCCTGCATGATCACAATGCTGTAGCTTCCCAGGAAGCTGTCTTATGCTGCTTGTAAATCCACTCTGACAAGATGTAGCAGGAGACTGAGTTGGCTGCACTGCTGGGTGATTTTACTAGGTCAGGCATCTCAGACAGAAAAATCAAAAATCCATCCCAAACAACTGTACTAGCACATGGAGTGGGGGCTAAGGGGCTGTGAGTAATGACACAAGAGGGAACTTCTGGCTTTACATACAGTTTTGTGTAAACTGAATGGCCCAGAAACGAAGCACAAAATTCTCCAGTGTCGGACAAAATGGGAACCTTTCTGCAGAAAGCTGCAGCTGTCATGTCCAGGACAACTGGTGGGTTTTGCTGCTCCAGTTAAATTGCTTTGTAGCAAGGATCAAATTCTGCCTCTTTTCTACCTCACCTAAACCTATTGTACTAATGCTGAGAGACCCTAAAAGTCTTTAACTTGCTCTATTTCATACATTACCCTTTGATACTTAGGTGAGTGAGCTTCACAAATAGGCAATAGTGGCAAGTTTGGGTTCTATAGTTAGTTATGTTTGTTTAGATCAATCCGTAGCCATTATAAACATCATCTCAAACAACAGAACACATTATTTATTAATCATTCTCTTCTTCATCAGGTATCTTATTGATTTACTGAATAAATGCAAGTCAAGTGCCTTTAACAGCATATTGTGGGATTTCCTCAGCAGCACATCCATAAACAGGCTTTAATTTGTAGGGTGTTTTTTTTCTGTTGGCTTTTTAAATTTTTAAAAATTTTGTTGAGAAGGGTTCAAGTTAAAACCCACTATTAAATTGTAAGTAAAACTTCAAGGTCTTGTAAGTTTAGTGCTCACCGTGCTGGTTCCTGGCATACTTTAAGGTCCAATAATAGAAATCTCAAAAGCTGCTTGTTGAGCCTGCAGCTAAGCCTGAGAGTAGTTATCTGCCTGTTCTGTGGCTGTATGTACTTGTGTCTCCAGAGCTTGATGCTGTATGCATTTGCAGGTCCATCCTGCACAGGGGTTACCATTCACATAGCCAAATTCATCAACAGTTTTAATGCATTTGTGGAGCACTTTGCTCGGATGGACAGTGAGAAGGCATTCTGTGCATGGAGGGATGCAGGAGTGGATAATAGTATACAGAACTACTTTGCCACTGCTCTGATTACTGCTCTCTTAAACCCGAGAAAGGTAAATACTGTAAAATTCGAAAGAGTAATTATTGTTCATTAATTCCAGCTCTATGTTTTCTAAAGGCATGGAGCTGCTGCTCTCTGAAAAAAAGAAAAGGCAGCACACAGTAGCATGCTCATGGTCAGAGCCCCTCCGCCGGCTCAGCAGAGGCAGATGAGTCTCTGATAATGACTGCAGCCGAAGAGGTCAGGGGAGAATGCAGACCATGGTGGCAGTAAAGTCTGCATGGCACAGGGTATATAATATGGTTTGGTAAGCCACAGCTGCCCTAGGGCAAAGTAGGAGGACAGAAATGGTGTCACCAGGGCTGGCTTTCTCAGTATGTTTTCACTGCTTATATTGCAAAAGTAAATCTTTTGCTCTAAACAGATGACTAACTAAACCATGAACCCAAATGGAGCAAAAATGAAGGAAAATTTTGAAAAACTATCCTCAACCTGGAAAAGAGAGGGGGTCAATGACAAAGCTTTTTATTTATCATGGTAGAAATGGAAAGAACTAACTTCCCCTGGAGATGCAGAACATGACTAAGATAAAATTACAGAGCTATTTTTGCCTGCACATGTGTATAGCTGCAGCTCTGTTTCTTCTTTCTGAAGCATTCTGAAATGGTCTGACATGGAGACACAGAACCTTCCTGAGCATCTGTGCTAAATGAGCACTGGAAAAGAGGTTTCCCTAGCAACGCAAGCCATATGTAATAGCTTAAAATAGTTTTTCTCCAACTCCTAGGATGTCTTAGTGCTTTGCTCGCAATTTCCATTTAAATCAAGGTATATTTGCCCAGTTCAATAAGGTTCTTCAATTTCTCAACTTGTGTTAAAACGACAAGGCTTTGAAAATGCTCATTTCTTGCAAGAATGCCTCCCTTCAGCTTGACTTCTGATTTATCAGGTAAACTGAAGCATTGAAAATGGTGACAGTGGCTGTCCACTTTATCAGAAGTATTCCTTTTTCTTGATGTTCAAAACTTTTTGTTTTAAGTATGTTGGGGGTCTCTACTGCTTACCATAACAGGAAACTTCTAGTTAAAATAGTAGACTTCAATTCTTGTGCTGTAATTGTCATGAGAAGATGAACTGTGCAACTGTATTGTATAATTGGTGGGTCAGAATGTGCAGCTGTCCACTTGGCTTTTTAGTAGCAGCTGTCAGGGAAATTCTGATATTTGCAAGCACTGGTCAGTTCTGATTGTGTCCTTAGGAAAAGAGGTATTAAATGGTATCTTTATCATGAGTAAATTGTGATACCAAGAGATTATGAGGTTATATGTGAAGAAAGCAACAAATCCGAGGCGCAAACCATAGGCATTGATTTTCAGCTCCTGATACAACCAGTCAGCAAGTCACAGCTTTAGAAAATTAGGAGCTGGCAGAGAGAGCTTGAGTTTGATTAAATCAAGTGTCGATATGCAGGTAAGATATATAGATTCTAAATGGGTCTCAGCTGAGAAAACACTGAAGCAAGCTTGGAGATGTGTAGTCTTTGTGTGCTCTTTGATGTCTAAGAAAGGCAGCCTCGTACAAATGTGGAGCACAGCAGGAGAACACTGTGCCTGTTTCCTGACAAAACCTTTGAGAACTGTAGTCATTTAGGTAACGTGTCAGATATTCTCTCTGATTCTACCTGTTTTAATTAGCTTTGAATTGAGTTTGGCTATTAAACATTTGCTTGGAAAAGGAGGGAAAGGGGTGGAATAGGAGATTTCCTGTCAGAGCTGTGGGAGAAGTTCTCTGCCAGCATAGCTGATGCTAGTCAGTGAAGTTGAGCCTGATTTCAGAGGGGAGGAAATTTTTGGTGGCTTTGTTTTAGAGATTATTTTTAAAGTTTGTTTCAAATTCTTAGCTTGTGCTATTTCTGTGAATCCTGACAGTACTTCAGCTCCTTTTCTGTGTTCATTTAGCTTGCATACTTACAGGTATGGCATACACAAGCCACATCCTTTATCTTATCACCTGACATAGCCATTCTTTAAATATAGTATCATTGTTTTCTTTTAGCAGAAAGAAAGGTACTAAACCAACCTGGTATGTATTGGGAGAACTTACGTATTTGAGTATAACAGCAAAGCAAAAGAAACAAAATCCCTTTATCTCTTTAAATCTGGAAGATGTTGGTAATGCTCCTCATTTCAAATTGCCCAAACGAAACAACCCACAAACCCCCCAAGTTAACATCAGCCATTACTTTCTTTCAGGATGCTGTCTAGCTATAGCTTTCCAATCAAGCAAACTCTGTCCCCCTTTTCCAAGAATCCTTCAACATCCGTATGATTTCCTGTTGATCTTACAACTGCGTACACACAGTATGTCTGCAAAAGCTGCTCTGCATGTGTTTAATCATCTCCTTAACTTTTTCTGGAGACATTGAGAAGTGATTTTAAGAAGAATAATAACTCTTTAAAAAGTAATTTAACAGCTGTCTTTGCTGAGAGCAAGCTGTATGAGGTGGAAATGAGAAGGTAATTGAATCATAAAGAAATTGTTTTGAAATTAATAGAATTATCTTAGTTTCTTAAATTACTTTTAAATGATATGGGTTTTTTTTCCCTTGCCTGTAATAAGTCATCTCTGAAAGCTGGGGATGCTAAATGTAAGCCTATAAAATGTCATGTGCTTTCAGGAATTCAGATTATTTTGTGTGATAACCTTCTTGGTTGGGAGCTGGGGGGCAGCATTATAACTGTTGGCATCCAGTGATGCCTTTCAGCATAAATTATTCTATGATTCTCTATATGAACTTATGCAAAAATCCCCAGTCTTTTCCATAAATACTCACTCTTTCCACAGGGCAAATATCAAATTAATTTCAAAACACAGACCTACTCCTTCCATTATTTTTTGATAACTGTTTCCACCCACTTTAACTTCACCTACTTTTCCCCTTTTCAAGTTCCTCATAATCTGTTATAAGAAAAAAAGAAAGAATGAAACCTGTTGAAGATGTCTTTGAGAGACATTGAGTCTAATTCCTGTACCTAGGGCTCTTTGATGAGGTAACTACATTTGTTTGCTCAGAATGACTTCATTGATCACTGTTGGCTGAAAAGTCCTATCTCTCCTTGCGTATTATTGACTTCTAGGAACAAAGTGCTTCTCCTATTATATTAAAATCCTGCATCAGATGCCACTTATGACTATATCTTCACAAATTTTCTACACTGAGCAAGCACCAGATATCAAAGGAAAATTGACTTGGTTACTCTCATATATTCTTCAGTCAGTAGTGAGTGAATTTCGGTTAAATGCTATTAAAGCTCAGCTTAATGCCACTGTTATTTCATGCGCTATGTGTGCTTTTGTTCAGTTCCTAAGCAAGCCTGAAGTAATCCCTGGCACTAGCAGATGCAGCATCTCTCTGGTGCCAATAGGGTATTCACCAACCATCACTGCCTGGAATGTCACCTCCGCACCCCTGCTGCAGCCTGCTCTTCCACTGTGCAGGCGCCTCCAAAGGCCACACGAGCTGTCCAAGCACCACTTCTGAGGGATCAGCTACAGCAGCTAGAATAACTCATTTCAAATGTCTGCAGTTACAAGTTCATATTTTGAACTTTAGTTAAAGGTCATCTTTAGAAGACAATTAATTTTTGCCTGTCCCTCAGGAAATAATGGAATATTTTGGCTATCCATGGCACATTGGTATTAAATAGTCTTTTAAAAACACCCTGATGAAGTATATATTAAATTCTTACTAGGATTAAATAAACCCGAGCATTCTCCACAGGGCAGAAGTGTAGTTTATCTCCTTAGCTCTTACTTCTTGCTGAATTCTGCAGTGTCAAAGTAATATAATTATTATTTCTAAGCACTTAGAAATAGAGATGACTAACAGCAAGGATTTATCAGAAGTAACAAGGCAAAATAAACTGACGCCCTTCATTAATGGAGTGTAGTAGGCGTTTATGGAGAGCTTGAAAAGTAGTTGTCAATTGTAGCTTGGGCATGAGAATCATAACTGCTAAGTACTATCAGCCTGAAATACTGTTTGGAGTAAACCATTGTGAAACAGGTGTGAAACTGAACTGAAATCAGTGCCTCACTGATAAATAGGAGGTTAAATTGTGTTGAGTTCCTAAGGAACTTTCCACTAAAACTCCACTGTCATAGAATCATAGAATGGTCTGGATTGGAAGGCACCTCCAAAGGTCATCTAGTCCAACTTCCCTGTAACTTCTCATAAATTTTCTAAATTACTTGGAGCAAGAAGGACATAAAGAGAGGGCTTTGACTGGAACTTTATTGCAATATAAGATCATGCCAAGCAGAGAGGATCTGCAAGTATATCGGAGCATAGGATCAGAACTGGACTTTAAATCAGCAAACTGGGGACATTAGCTGAT
The DNA here is from genome assembly GCA_013396675.1 of Eubucco bourcierii. Taxonomy (NCBI): domain Eukaryota; kingdom Metazoa; phylum Chordata; class Aves; order Piciformes; family Ramphastidae; genus Eubucco; species Eubucco bourcierii. The sequence goes on along the minus strand of VWZE01007602.1, from coordinate 565,514 downwards.
AAACCTAGGATGGGATATGTTTGTGCAAAGTACTCTATCCAGGAACAAATAACTGGAAACATGTACAGATGGTTAGGGAACAGATCTTTGGTACAGGGTCTGGAGTTTCACTTGAATCACAAGCCAGGCGTGAGCAACAGCACAGGGCTGTCGACTGAAAAAACAGTGAGCAGGATATTCAAACAGATTTTTAGTCAGAATGACATGGAAGCAGTCCTGTGCTTTACACCCAAATTGTCAGGGTATACTCAGAACATATCCAGATCTGATCACAGTGCTGCAAGTCCAGACAGACGTGCTGCAGAGAGTCAGGAAAGCAATGCAAATTGTCATCCTATTGCAGCATAAGACTTCTGGAAAAAGATTGCCAGAACTGCAGCAGTCTTCAAACACTTAAAAGGATGCTGTAAAGAAGAATAATTTGGGAATAAGAGTAAGGGGAAAAATATGCTTTGCCTCGGGCAAAGATCAAGGAAATAATGAGCTTAAATTGTGCTGTAGATAACCAAAGAAACACATTTAGCTGATCCAGCTTTGTCATAGAAGGATGAGCGTAACATCTGCCAAGATATCAGTGTCTTTTATAATGCTTACAAATGTTCATTTGCTAAAGTTAAGATCTGAAAAAGGTTGGATATTTAGTGGAAGTTAAATCAGGGCAGCTATGTTTTCTTTTTAAAAGAAAGGCTGCTGCTGCTGAGTGAGATTAGCAATAATCGTTTCTAAACTTTCACCTTAAGCACCAGAGGTGGTTCTTGAAAGTGAATTTTTAGGCATGAGGGGAAAAGAGTGTAACGATGGCCTCTGAATGGAGTGTCTTGTGATCTCTGCAAAAGGTACATCATAGTCCTTCCATTTACTGCATCAGCTGTCATTCTTTGTCAGTTATTCTCTGAATCAGTGGTAGGACACAACTTTGAATACCCAGACCTGGACTCTTAGTGCAAAGAAACTCTCTGTCTGCTTTGCCTAGTGGTTTCATAGAATAATTCATAGGTTCCTTTTTCACCAGGGAAGTTAGCACCTGTTTTCTCTCTTGGAAATAATTTTTTGTGTTGGAATATTAAGCAGCCATCATTTCAGTGAGTATCTGTTACAAATTTTAGAGGACGTGATGAATGTGTAGTGTTATGGCCCTCCTCAAAAGTGTTCAGCAGAAGACAACATGACAGCTTGTGTCCTTGATCTGTGTCACGTTCACTAACCAAAAAAATGGCATCATATGTGCAAGAAATTGGGGTCAGGCATGCACACTGATTTATTCATTTCCACCTGTTCAGTATCTTCTGGGATACTGCAACAATTAAATGAGTATTTTTACTTTGTGGTACCTTTGTTTCACAGTGGAATGTGAGCCAAGGTTGTTAATTGCCATTGGAAACAAAACAGAACTCCAGGCAAATCCCTCACGTAGGGGATAACATCCAAAATAGTCATGGATGTGTGTGTACATAAATATGACAGTACAGGAAACGGGCTGTTGGTTATTTCTCTATGGCTGAATGACAATGAAATAGACAATTAGATGAGCTATCACAGTGAGTGAACATCATAAACACTCACTACAGAAAGTGCATTGCCTCAACTAAGAGGATACTCCTCCCACATACCAGTTTCCACATACATCAGAACTTACTGCTTGGATTATGACATCAAATGGTTTTATTAAAATTAGTTAGAAGCATGTTTTGTCTCATACATGGAAATCAGACAGCATGTATCTTTAGCAAAACTAGGGGTTGCTACACAAACTAGAGTTTGGCAGCAATTTTTCAACCATGTTATTAGAAAAAAAATGCAGTAGAAAAATGATGAATGGATGCCACATTCATTATTGAAATCTACCTGCCTTTGGGCAGCTGGGAAAAGAGGTAGGCACACACTCGAGCAGCACAGGCAGTCTTCAGTGGTACACTTTTACAGTCACAATCTATCTCCTAGCAAGCATGTATAAATGGATGTGGCAACATAGCATGGTGAGAAATACTCTGCATAGTGCTCACCTTCAAAGGTCGACACAGTCATGTCTCTGAGGCCAAACTTTATCAAGTAATCAAGGTAATTCAGTATCAAGAGCTCCTCTTTATTAGGAGGTGTCAATGCGTTTTCGGCTTGCATGCACAAGTGTGTGCTCATCTGCTGCCCACAAGAACAACCCAAAATCTAGCAGCGAAATCCTTAGTCTTTCCTGCTGTTTCTGGACCACTGACACATCCCTTTCAAAGAAAGAAATGCAACTGATCCAAGGTCTCTCTGAAGGAGGAACCTGACAGGGAAGATCAGAGGTGGTCATCAAGTACTTAAAATGCAGCAGAAGCAACTCGCTGTTTATTTACTGTGCATTCTTTCAGAGCTCACTCAAACTCCTACTTACTTTAAGTAGGTACAAACCTAAACTCTTGGCAGGCTTTTGCTTTGTTTGCACTGCTGTTCTCTGCAGGTTTCTGACCATTTCAGTAATATCATAATATTCTATAGTGGGACAAAACTATGTACAAATAAAATAACTGGGTAGCTCTTCAGGTTTGGGCCAATTTCTCTGGGTTTGACCTGTGAAAGGGTCCCAGCCCTCATTCAGGGAGTAGCTTGATGAGAATTGGACCAGATCAATGAGATGTATCACAGTATCACCAGGGTTGGAAGAGACCTCAAAGATCATCAAGTCCAACCTGTCACCACAGACCTCAAGACTAGACCATGGCACCAAGTGCCACATCCAAACGCGCCTTGAACACCTTCAGGGACAGTGACTCCACCACCTCCCTGGGCAACCCATTCCAGCAGTCAATGACTCTCTCAGTGAAGAACTTTCTCCTCACCTCCAGCCTAAACTTCCCCTGGTACAGCTTGAGACTGTCCCCTCTTGTTCTGATGCTGCTTGCCTGAGAGAAGAAAACCTCCCCCTGGCTACAACCACCTTTCAGGGAGTTGTAGACCACAATAAGTTCCCCCCTGAGTGGACATCAAAAGGTGGATGTGTGTCATCCACTGCTTAGGTTTTTTTAAAACTACAGATGCAACTTCCATAAGGATTTACAAGTCAAGGCTCATCATTATAGATGCTTCTAGAGGCTGTTTGGTACCTGTGGAGTATGTTCCCTTGGCAGCACTGGATAACACAGTCCCTAGGCATGCTGGGAGGCCTTACAATAAGCAATTTATTTGTTATACACCTGGTATTTAGTGGTTGGTCACATCTTAACTGGCTACTATTACCGCATAACAGCTGAGTTTTGGTCACTTACATCCTCACTTACTTTGTCAGTTTTGTCCTGGGATATCATCCAGGAAAAAGCCTGTAGGACTGAAATGTTTATTTGGGTCTTTCTGTTTAATCTGGGAACAGGAGGACCCAGAAACAAGCACATTGATACTGGTATATTCAAAGTGGAAGTGTTGGTTGGAACATTCTTAAACTCCCTTTCTTCCTCAGTTAAATAATCCTTAGTTCATCAAAGCTCAGGGTGCTGTGTCTGTCACTGAAAGCTTTGAGTTCTGAGGTTCCTAGGGAAAGACAACTCAAGTTTTTCTGAAGAAATGTGGAATATTTCTTTCATGCTTCCAAAGCATTTTGTAGGATCTATTAAGCCACTGGAAGAAATTGCTGTCATAGTCTGCTTGAAATTGAGGTATTGGCCTCATTTTCTCCTCTTTTCCACTATTTTCACTTCTACAGGCAGGGGTGAACTCACTGGATTAGAGACAACCACTCTGGAGATTTTATGGAATAGGAGATAAATTTGTGTCAGGTTGTCTTTGGCTTTGAAAGTGAAAGATCATAACACTGCAATCATTGTGTAGCTCATGGTGCAATGACTTAGTGTAAGGAGGAGGGATCCTGCAAAATCTCATTTTTCAGATGTGTTAGTTACTAGCAGATCCTGTTGATTACAATTGACTGTGGTTATTTGGAACTTCTAAAGGGAAAAGGGGACCTAAAATTATTTAAAAGGATGCTTTCAAGGTATTTGTCTGAAAAGATTAAAATACACCCAATGACTAGATAGAAATAGAGATATAGGGCTGCTTCTCTTGATTTCTTCTTCTCAGCATTTCATTTCTACCCAGTAAAAGTTAGCATTCCGATTCATCTGAGGCCTCTGCTGGATGCTACAGGGGAAGAGAATGGTGATTTACTCAGTGATCTCTGGTGGCACAGTTTAGATATCTAAGCTATGTTGAGATGTCTTTAAGGATCTGTTTCATTTTATTGAAAAAAAACTGTAGAGAAACTCATCATCATGAGCCACTTTCCAAGCAATTTCTTACAAATTCAGCCTTTGAAAGTGTGTGTTAAGGTAGTTTATAACCTACAACATGCATAAAATATTTTCACTGCTAAGTTCACAGAAACACACACCTCACACCCCACCCCACCCCACCCCCCTCTTTGAGTCTAACAATATTTTATAAGATAGATACCTTCCCAGCTCAACAGAAAAACTTAAACTTGGGTGAGAATGGAGGCACAAAACTTCATGAGGTCTTAGCAGAAAGTTTAGGTACAGCTGGAGAAACTGTCACATCTTATTTCAGAAGACAGTGGCTTCCAAAATGAATTGACTATGATATTTTTTATTTACCTCCTTCTTCACCTGATATGGAACCTTATTTTAATTGATAGTGTTCCTTATTTTTCTTCAAATGAAATTTACTTTCATTTTAAGACATGCCTAAAATTACTTCCCTCCCCTCCCCCCACTCTCTAGTATACTAAGAGTACACTTCTCACACATGACGAACTAGAGCACTACAAACACGCAGAATTATCACAGACCTCACTGATTTCACTCCGTTATGATCTGATGAAGTACAGGTTGGCTACAGGTACTGTTTTCAAAATGACATTTTGGAATGCATTTTATTGTCTTGGTCTGCAGATGTTCCCTCCAGCAGATGTGCAACTTGAAAAATAATAACTGCTAAAAATACACAAGAATGTCAACTTTGGTTTTGCTGAGAGAAACTATATCAAGATAGAATTGTATTTCAGTACAATGTAGGACACATGAATTATCCCCAAGGACTGATGGCAATCTCATCAAATGGTGCAAATAATCACATTATAAATGCATCATTGAGTCCAAGGTGGGGTAAAGGTGGGCTAAAGCTGTTGCCACATAAGGTAATAATACTGACAGCAGTTTAAAGAATACTGAAATTAAAGGCACACTTACTCAAATAACTGCTATTAATATTTTCTTCTCTGAACTGACATTTTTAAAGTAGCTTTTCCCTCCTGCTTACATCTTTAAGGGCTCTGACCTTGCAGAAAGTATTTGTCTTAGTATACTAAACAAGCCATGAAAGTACTGTGATCTGAAATAAAGCTTAATAAAAAGCAACTAATGATGCTTCCTTTCCACTGAGTTCAAGGTTAATTATGCTTGTCAAGAAGGCAGTAAAAAGAAACAACAGCTGTCAGAAATTTGACAGATCGATGGCAACCCCACAGACTGTGCACCTCCTGCAGTTCCCATTTGTCAAAGTTGCACCCATTGATAGAGTCAGAATGAGGACGCTGTTTCAGAAGGCTTCCTTTTGCATTGCACTTAGACACGATAGATCAAGACACACAAAAAATGTAACAGAAAATGTGACAAGCTGGCAGACACTGCGTTTAAGGAATAGCTATGAAAGGAAGTATTTTAGGCAAAGATCAGCATTTCATGACAATGCTCCTGTTCATTTTTCTAACGTGAAGCTGTTCCTGTTCGTCTGAATGTGGGTGAGCACACAGATAAAGTGAAACTAATGCTGTAAGGAACTCTAGTTAAAAGCAAAGACAGCACACCAGGACATAACCTGGGTAGAAGTATGGCTTTCTAAGTGCAGACTTTAAAACTCCTACCTCTCTGCAGATTCATCTGAATTTTCTTCTGTGATCATCTGCAACTCTTGCATGCTTTTACTTGGATCTTCTTTGAGGCAGTTTTCCTCAGTGCTTGTTTTAGGGATATCCTCATTTGATCGAAGCTGTTCTATGAGATTCTGATGATGCCAGGTTTGAATAGATCGGCGGTGCACTGGGGTTGGACCCGGCACGGGGGCCAGTATGTTGTGGTGGACAGGACTGCTGTTTTTCTTCAATCCATTTCTGTCCCGAGCATGGTTCTTCAACCTGTTCTGAACTGGTGTCCCTCTGTGCTCATATCCTTCCTGCTGATGGCAGCCCCCCGTGCCTGTGGAGCCTTGCGAGGGGTGACTGAACCACCTCCAGCGGAGCCTCAGGATCTGCTTCACATCAAACTCCTTCTTGCCAGATACTGACATTTTTTTCCAGGAGAGGGGGGGAAAAAAAAAAAAAAAGGACAAAAGCCTATTCTTTCGGAAAGGAAATGGATTCGTTGTTATCTCTTCTGTTTCAACTCCTCTTCTTAAGAAAAGACAACAAAAGAACAAATACCGGCAGCTCTCTCCCTCTCTCTTCTGATTAATATACTGCAAGCTCGTCAAGCCGATGCTAAGCTGCTGCTAACTGTATAGGTGGGAATCCATACTGACAGGATGATGAGGTCAGACCTTAAACAAGTAAATCAGCTTAGCACAGGAAAGCAGCAACCATAACACTACCCAGCTGCTAGGCTTACACGCTCCCAGCACTATAGCACAGCTCTCCAATATATAACCTAGCCTCACATGATCCTAAGGGATCCGAAGCTGCAACTTAAGATGCAGGGAAGCACGCACAAATAAAGTGACAAGACTTTCTATCTCACAAACTTTTCCATCAAGCCTGCTAATAAGCAGTGCTGCATTTCACAGAAGGTTTATAGAGAATTGTTTTGCAGTCTCCTTACATAGGTTTTTGGTAAGGATCTGCTGTGAAACTCTACTGCAGTTCATGCGTTTCCTTAAGGGGCTTGCATTTGTTTATCTTGCTGTGTAAAATTCCTACAAATGGCCTCAGTGTGGTAGCACTTAGCTAAAGGAAAGAGGCAGAATTTGAATACATTGTGCAAAACTGAATATATTTGCTCACCTACAGATAGATCTCTGGATATAATTACAGGGGTATGAGAAAAGAGGGAGGGAGCTCATGAAAATCAGAGATGTGTTCCCTGAATGACAGTATCTGTGGAAAACATACTGTTTCCTGGCTAAGTGCCTGTGTAAACACCCTTTGCCATCCTGCTCTTCATTTCTCACGGATACTGAAATGAGAGAGTTTTTTCCAGCAGACACCTTTCTTTTGGTAGTGTGCACTGGAACATGTTTTCAACAAATTTAATAGATGGTGCCTATTTATTCCCATCCATTTGTTAACAGGAACAGGCAGTGAGATCTGTTCCCTGGATCTTCGGAAATAATATACACAGAATGTTTTCAATGCAAACTGAGAATAACTAAATTGACTGCATTTTCATTTTTTTCTTATATCCTCCACAGTTGGCTATTGATGACCTATAGACCTGTAAGCAGCAAGCAGAAATTTAAAAAAAAAAAAAAAAACCACCCAAAAAACCCAACAACAAAAAAAAAAAAAAAAAAAAAACACCAAGTAAAAACCAACCTAGCTGCAAGATAGAGTCAGTAAAACAGGATTTAGAGCTAAAGAGGAATACCCCTCTCTGACACATCTTCTGACACATCTTCAGAACTTCCAGTGTTAACTTCTTTATTTCTGTTCCTATCATGAATTTTTTTTTCTTATGTGTCTTCTAAACTCCACCAACAGGTTGTTGAACCTTTAAATACTAAAATGCAAACAGAGAAATATGAAGTAGAGCTTTGGAAAGAAAAAAACAAACTGAGAGGATAGGGCTGAAGAATCATCAGCCTTTCTACTGGGCTGTCAAGCTCCTGTCCTGTCCCTGATATTCAAGCAGATGATGTACAAAATCAGGGACTGGATGTGTGTAGGACAAATTACAGGAAGGTGAAGAAAAGTAAAACAGATTAAAGATGTTATAATATTTAGGCACACGGAGGGAAAGAAAGAGCTTTGTACAAATGAAAGCCTATGAGAAATAGTTGGCAAAAAAAAGTAAAGGAAGAAGTCAAAGAAATATTTTTAACAGACATAACCAAATGCATATTTATTGCTGTATAGAACATTGAGGCTGAGCTACTGCCATAAATTGTACATTAACATGCGATTTGATAATAGGGTAAAGGTCTATGACAGACAGAACAAGAAAAATTTGGTTGCAGATAAGAATCCTCTCTCACATGGAAAAATATATTTTGTGGGAGCTACAGAGTACAAGGCCTGGCAAACCTGGTAGTGCTTTGGCACAGTCACTCCCATCGCTGACCCCACTCCTCTGCCAGCAGTTACTGTCCTCACAGCACCTCTCAGCACACACTGTAGCTGTTCTTGAATCATTTTGTAAAGATATTCCTTTATTTCATGTGTTATAAGAATGGATAGACACTAGAAACCTGGTTCAAATTCTAGGAATTCATATTAAGGTAAAGGCTTGCTTGTGAGTTTATTAGAGGGGTTTCAACTGAAGGTCATTAAGACTATGAGCTAATAAAGAAGCTACCCCCAAACTTTAGGGGTTTAAAGAATTCACAGGGAATGAGTGGATAAATGCAAATGCTGGTCACTGAGTAAGAGGGATTAGTATATGTCCAGTAGCCAGTGTATGATGTTGTTACACTTGCCTCATGACCTTCTGTAACAATCTGAAATTTTCTGGAGATGCAGAGGTTTCAGGCATTTTTTTTTTCTTCTGTTGCAACTATGTAAGACCTAATTTAATGTATCATAACTTTTCAATTCCATTCTACACACCTATGGATGCTGTTCTTTTCAATCTTATGAAAGTAATGAGACCTGGTGGTATCCATGCATGTTCCTCAGGACTGCCTACATAAGATCTATGTTAAGGAAGAAGTGTCTATATACTGAATTAACCAAGCAGTTCAGGACAAAACCTTGCAGAACTGGACAGAGGACACAGTTTCTCGCTGCTATCCTAATCAGGTCATTGAGCTATCTCAGCAGCTCTGTCACTTCCTCTTAGCAACAGCTCTGATACATTTAATCCATATTTTTTCACTGTGGCACAAAGCTTCTGTGGGCTTCCTTTCCTCAGATCCCTTTTGCAGAATTCATCCTTTACCCTAGATACCATCAAAAGTAAATCCCTTGAATTTTACTTGAGGATGCATACAGGCAGCACTTCTGCTTGTGAATTACTCTGTTTCTTACTAACTCAGTACCTGTTCAGACAGATGTGAAGTGTACCTAGCTAAAATTAAGAGTGCTGGATATTTGCTGAGGAGTCTGTCTTGTTTAATAAGTCAGCTTGAGTCAGCACAGTATATCTTGCAGGTAGGGCATGAGTAGATTATTTTTCATAGAGCTTGTTACCACTATGACTAAAAATGTCATGTACTGTACCAGGACAGTATGAGTGACTTGATAATCCAAAACATCATGCCTGAAATTATTAGAAGCAGGTATGTGGCATAAAGTATGCTACTTTTATACATCTATATACCACATACCTGCTTTTAACCATTTACACCCATTTTCTCATGAGAAAAACTTCCCTTGCAAGTGAATACAATGTGAGTGTTTACTTCTTCATGGTTCCTTTATAAATCTGTAATGTATTTGTAGGTATATTTGTGTGTTCTAACTTCTCTGTGTCAAAAATTGTTCTTCTGTTCTTCCCGGTCCTAATTTAGCATGTTTGGTCTCATTGAGATAAACATCCACCACAGCAGCATTGTTTTTTCCTCTTGGGATTGGAAATCTCCAGCAGCCAGAATTTTTTAGGGCTACAGCAACTCTAGTCAGGGCCACCAAGAGAGTCCAGGTTGACGCAGAGGATGATGGATGAGGTGAGCTTGCTAGAATAGGATTTGTTCAGCCTTATGAAGAAAAGGCTTAAGGTCATCTTACTGCTGCCTTCGGGTACCTAATGGGAGAGAACGGAAAACACAGAGCCAGGCTATTTTAGAGGTGCCCAGTGGTGAGACTGGAGGCAACAAGAACATGGTACATGGCAAAATCTGGTTAGATACAGGAAAAACTTTTAATCCATGAGGGTGATCAAAAGGTTGTCAAGAGAGGCTGTGACATCTCCTTCCTCAGAGAAAGTGAGGTCACAAGTGGACTTTGTCCTCGGTAGGTGTGCCAACTGAGCCTACTTTGAGCTGGTGACCAGACTAGATCGGCCCCAGACGGCTCTGTTGTTCTGTGACTGTGACATCCTGGAACGGTCTGAGATGTTTGTCTAATGGCTACAGGTAAAATCCATGCAGTTGTCAGTTATGAAACACAGATGGGTTCTAGAAATCTCAGCTCCAGTTTGGCAGCAAAACAGCTATCACTGCCTGCACTTGTGGAGGATTTCGAATGGCTCATCCTGTCCTAGTAGCTTGAGGAAAATCAAGTCATTACTCTCTGAAAACCCTCCCTCTGGTTCAGTGGCTGTGAGCATCTGAGTAAGATCTTCGATCACATTAGGGAGTTGCACTAAATGCAGTGGTAGACTGACATCTAGCAGGAAATTGGCCATTATCAACAGGATGAGCTTCCAGATAATTTGAAAGCTGCGTACCAATAGCAAGAGTCTAAATAGGTGTTTACAGTCACTTTAAGTTTACAGGTGTAAATACCTACAATGACAGTTGAATTAGCAAATTATAGCATTACTTTGGGCATAAACTCAGAAGAAATGAGAATTTTCTTTCCCACAAACCATGTTTGAAATAGGCTTTTAAAGTTACTTTTAGCTGCAGCTGCCTCCCACGTTCATCTGTTACCAAAACACCTTACAGAAAGTTTTCTAAAGCATATCAAGATGTTTGGATTTTCTAGTTAGTAATTTGAAAACTTATTTTGAGGATTTAAGCAAATGGAATGTATTCATGTAGTTATGTAATGTTTATTCTCCTCTTGAAAGAGACACAGCAAATGATTTCTTAGTCTTTTTTGATTTGCCCTGAGCTGGTAGAACACTGCATGTATAAAAAACCTCTTAGAAAAATCTCTCTCTGTTCCCACAAGCCTAGCAAAGAATAATAAAAAAGAATTGTCATACTTTCTTGCAGAATAACTGAGGAAATGAACCTCCAGTTCTGGTGTCCCCACCATAAGGACACAGAGCTGTTGGAGTGAGTCTAGAAGAGGCCACAAAAATGATCCAAGGGCTGGAGCAGCTCTCCTATGAGGATAGGCTGAGAGAGCTGGGGCTCTTCAGCCTGGAGAAGAGAAGGCTTTGGGGGACCTTAGAGCTGCCTGCCAATACCTGAAGGGATCCCACAGGAAGGCTGCAGAGGGACTGTTTCATGATGGTGGTGTCTAGAGACAGGACAAGCGGGAATGGTTTGAAGCTGAGGCAGAGCAGGGTCAGACTGGAGCTTAGGAAGAAGTTCTTTGGTGTGAGGCTGGTGAGACTCTGGCATAGGCCACCCAGGAAGGCTGTGGCTGCCTCCTCCCTGGGGATGTTGAAGGTTAGGTTGGATGAGGCCTTGAGCAGCCGAGTCTAGTTGAGAGACATCCCTGCCCATGGTTGGAATGTTGGAGTAGATGAGTTCTCAGGTCCTTTCCAACTCAGCCATTTTGTGATTCTATGATTTTGCAAACTCTGCAGCTACTATTTCAAGGGTTAGGTTACTAGTAAGAGCTGATCAAGTAGATCTTTGCTGGATGTGAGGCACCTTGGTTAAAAACAGGGAGGTTTATCAGATAATCATGAAAGATAGCTTTGGACCAGAGGACTTCAACTCCAAGCTCACTAGCCCAAATAGGAAAAATCTATGTGCTATGAACGAGACAATTAAAAAAACCCCAAAAACCCAAACAGCTAAGTAAGCAAAGTAATAATGTTTTATCATACTTTTCAAGATATTTGCTGTCTAACCTGACATGGTTTTCTGGTAAGTTAATTACAAGTGTGGAGTGTACAGTACTGTACACTCTGCACTTGGGGAAAAGATCCTAACCACATCTACACATGCAGAGATTGTTAATAACTACATAAAGAACTAGCTTAAAAGGCTGCAGGGTCACTACCCAAACACTGTATTATACAGCTTTGTGTACTCAGCCTGTGTAGTTGCACTCAATAAGAGGCCAGATAAAGAGAACAACAAGCTGAGTGTTTTTTTGCAGTGTTTTGAAAGTAGTGCTTCAAGAGAATTCCCATTAGTCCATCCTTTGTGAAAGAGATACTCCAGGAAACACCTGCATAGCACAACACTACTGTTAGCAGAAGTCAAAGTGAAATGGAAAGGAACAGGACAAACACAAAATCATGTAGCTAGATCTGAAAACTGCAGGAAAGTTCAAGATTCCTTTAAAAGGAAACTTTGAATCTCAGTAAATGCAAATCAGTTTAAACAATCAGTTCCTTTAGAGACTTCCTACTGAAGGAGGCAGTAGAGATGAACGGTTGCAGGGAAAGTGTTGACACATTTAAACACAATTGCTTCCTCAAATAACTGGAAATGGTACTACAGATTGCACCCCACCTACTAAGCTGTATGCCAAAGCTGGAAAAAAATCACAGCATTTTCTCCAAGGAAATAGAATGTGAGAAGCAAGTCTGATAGAAGTAACTCTGGTTAAGATCTTGCTAAACAGGAAGAACATTGTCACCACCAAATTGAACCCAAAATTATAAAGTGAAATAAGAAATAGCAAATATCCACTTCACAGCCAGCTGGGAAGGATTTCCCATGAACAAGGGCTTGAAAGTGATGACTCTAATGAAGCAAAAGTAAGCTCAAACACAACTCAAAAAGAAACTCAAGAGATAAAAAATGGAAAAAAAATATGAACAGATGCAAAAGAAGTATAAAAATGTTTCATACCAATCTTTCTAATATCAATTAATATCTGAGAGATTTCTCTTGATTTTTCAAGCTACTGCGGCCAAGGAGAGCCAGGTGTTGCATGAAGTGTTTCATTACCACTGGTAAAATCAAGAGCTACAACATAACACTGTAACATGGAAGAGGCAGGAAAACTTATGAATAATTATGGATTTATTGGGAGTGTGGAATTTAGCCCTTCAATGTACTCGTGTACAAAAATAAAATCCCTGGCCAAGCTAAGTAGCCTTTTCAGTCCACCAAAATATACCTGATAGGGACCGAGGCAGGTGAGAGAGAAAACATAATTGCCAACAGATTTGAACAATGGAGGAAGGACCAGGATTTTTCAAAATCGTTCCTAGTCTGGGTGCTGTGCTTTGAGGGACCTGAGGAACAGACATGTAACAATTCCCAGAGCTCAGTGATTTAAGTTGCATCGTGTTGAAGAGCTAAATATGCTCATCAGTTTAGAACATCTTGCCTGATTTTCATCTTTTCCCTTAAGGGTTACTGTGGATGAGATGACCTCCAGAGGCCCTTTCCAGTCTCATCCATTCTGTGATCCTTGCCCCTGTCCAATGCTAACAAGGAAAATGGTTCCATGAAGACGCTGCCAGCTTGCAGCATCCATCTTTTCAGTCTGCAGGTGCACAGTACAGCTGCAACAGTCTTTCTGCAAACTCACTTCCCTTCTGCCCAGGCAGTGACTGCTCTAAAGCTCTGCCAGCTGGTAGGAGAGTTTGGAACAAAGAATGCTGGAGGCAGTTTTCCTCAGCTCCTTCCCTGGCTACTTACAAAGTCTGCAGACTTTCTGGATATAGCACATGTATAAACTCATGGAATTTTTATGAAGAGAAATGAAATAGAGCTACTGCTCTGTAGGAAATCTGCCTCTTTTCAAAAGTACCACTCCCAGCTTCAAGATGAATTGGCAGAGCTGGAAAAAAGCAATCCATAGATTTGAATGTACAAGTGGTGCTTTGCTCACTATTATATGTAGAGCAGAAAGCTTGATAGGTCCTTTTTTGACCTTCTAAGAGCCCATTTCTAAGAAAACACTTTTCCAAGTGCCTTCAGCAGGGAATTTTTGTCTTAAAATATCTTCAAATGCGCTCAAGATGAACAAATCCTTATGAAGTTTGAAACTCAATTTTCTTTTGAGTGACACAATTGCATTTCTTGGAAATGTTTTGTTCTGCATGGCTCAGAAGAAAGGTGTTTGTATGACTCATAAATTTTCCTAACGCTCCATCCTTGATTTTGAACTCTGCATTGTAATCTGCAGAACTACAGGCCAGAGTTTTATATTTAAGTGTATTTGGCTACCTGGTTAGGTCTTTGCTTCCAAGTTCTGCCAGGCATTTAAATAAATTATGTTCTTTTACTGATCTTTGTTGAAGGGAACTATGACTTAGAACTATCTATGACCTAAAATTGGAAAGGTTATGCAAAAGATAAAAATGTTCTCCTATGCCAGACCAAAACAATTGAATATTAAGCTGGTAGTTGTAATTGTAATAGAAACTGGATCTCAGAAAAAGTAAAGACATAGGGGGGAGAATATCTTTTTGCAGTGAGATTCCGCTGCCTATAAATATGATATTCACCAGCTGAGAACACAGCACACTGAGCTACTGTGACGTGTGTGCTGTTACTGATCAATGGGACACTGAGATACAAGCATGATGTGCAGCATTCGTGGCTTTAAGATCAATAACATGCTCATCAATCAGTCACTTCACAGACAGTCAATATAAGCTATATAGATTGAAACATGGTCATCAGGTTACTGTATCCTAAACAAGCTCATAAATTATACAACAAAGGGATCTTGACAATCCAACTTTGTCTTTTACATAAAGCTGTTAGAAGTTACCGTGTCATACACCACAGTGTAACCATTTAGATACTGCAAATGATGTAAGGATCATTTCTCAAGAAGCTGAGGAAGTAGTGAATGCCATCATCAGTCATCCAAGCTGAGTTCAGAAGTGGCACAGTGACACAATCTCTCTTCTTTTTGGTCAGAGGACTCCATAAAATGATTATTCTAACATAATCAATGTGATACGTGCAGAAGGTAACAAATACATCACATGCTGTGTTCTCAGTGCTTTGTCCCAAAAGATTTCAAGTAGCTTTATTCATCTGAATGTCTCACCAGTTACTACCTGTACCAGCACTAGACTACTAGTGTTAGGTTGCCTTCTGTAGGAACTCAGCCTCTCATATATTCATCTCTTTAAGCTGCAACCTTTCTCAAACTTAGTCTTTCTTAGGACAACTTTACCATAAGTCTAGCTTGCTGAATGTGGTATGTAGAAGATGTTGTTTTTACTGACCTCTAAGAAACTCCAAACAAATAAAACCAATTCTCTCACTACTTAGTTAATTATAGAATCACCAAAGTTGGAAAAGGCCTTTAGGATCATTAAGTTCAACTGTAACCCAGCTACTATGACCCCTAAACTATATTCCTAAGTGCTACATCTACAACTCTTGAACATCCCCAGGGATGGCAACTCTACCACCTCCCTGGGCAGCTTGTTCCAACCTCTCACCACATTCACAGTAAAGTAGTTTTTTCCCAGTGTCCAACATAAACCTCCCCAGGCACAACTTAAACCCATTTCCTCTCATTAGAAGCCATGGAACTCCATGTAACTGGCACATCTCTGCAGTGCCAGAGGACAGCAGCCTTTTGTTTTCAGTCTCACTGGCTCAATGTTTCATAAGTTGTTTTCTGGAAACTGCACAAAGAACTTGGGAAAATGTTGCATGTTTTAGAAACGCAGGAAACATCCCTTTCCCCCTACTAATCCAAGAAGCACACAGACACCACACCTCCTAGAAATAAGAGCAAATTGAACCCTAAAGCATCTACTGTACAGTCAGAATGGGTCTGCAGGTTTTGGTTGGCCTTTTTGTTTGTTTGTTTGTTTGTTTGTTTTTGTTGTTGTTGTTATTTTATGTTTTATCTGCTGCTTCTTGAAGTATCCTATTAATTCAAGTACTCCAAAACAAATTCTTTCCATTCTTCATGTATTGGCTCTTAAATATTTTCTACAAGAGTGTTTTTATAGAGTTTGAAGTAAGGTAAGAAAAGAAACCTGAACAGTCATTGGCAAGATGCATGCATGATTAAATTGTTAGATCCATATTGGAATAACCTGGAAAAGCAGGCAGGCAGTGGTGATCTAAATACAGCTTGACTTTATTACTGCTCATGTAAAATGTTTCTAATGAAAAAAAACATTATCTCCAAGGAATTGGAAATGTAGCTGTACACTGCGAAGTACAAACTACTGGGAGTTTTAATTCCGTTTCACTGAGAGGTGACAGCCTCCTTTTTGATAGTGATGCTTCCAGTGTACATAAGCAGTTAGTAATGACAGAAACAGAAGTGAATTGTCTGATATCATCACTCATCCTGCCATGCTCTGTGTAGAATGCCCCTCAGTCTTCTTGATAACCTTCCTGTAGGTGCTGGCAGGATGCTGACATTGTCTGATCACAATAGTTATGTTAATTGATCACAGCAGTCAGGTTTATGTAGAAAATACTTGAACTTTCTGCTTATTCACTGATAATAACAACACTTATTTATCCACCAGTTATTACCATTGGATATTAAAGAGCATGGAAAGGATCTGGCATACCTTCTACAAACAATAGTATTTAGATTTAAAACTTGTTAGCACAGGTCTGTATCATCTCAAAGCCTTGACAGAATAAGGATTTAATGCCCAAAGTCCGTCTTCTCTGGTAGGTTTTTGACTGTGACTCTTGTTGATTGTGTCTTAAAAGGTAATAAATGTTGCCTTTAATTTAAGCAGAGGCAGGCCCTCCAGGTAGTTGTATTTCTGTGCACTGTGGAACATAATGGTTCTTAGGTGTATTTAGATTTTAACCCCACAAATACCTTCTGAGGCTCCTGAAAGGTGCTGTATATGTCAGTAAAGAATCCCTAGAACATGTTGTTATGCATCTTCCCCAAACTATCGACATCAAAGGTTGCAGAGCTCTTTGATTATTCATGGAAAAATGACCTGCCTTAGGGCAGCTGTTACAGAAGTTTGAGGCAGTCAATGCAAGTCTTTCTCCTTAACGACTTCTCTGACTTGCAGTGCAGGTATTGATTGCAGCACAAATACATACTCAGCTTGATACCGGCTGGCTTCTTGCACCTCTAAGTGTGGAAAGAGGCATTTTGCTGCACCATCTGGGTTACCTTTAGATTACCCCAGGGAAACATGCCATTTTCTCACAAGTAAGGAAAGTAAGTTTGAGGCTGTTACTATTGGAGATTCATGCCATAATAACCCAGCGAATTCTTTTCTGATTTCAGTTTCTCTCTCAGTTGTCATCGGTCTTCCTGACAATTTTCCCAGATGTTTCAGCTCTCCTTTATGATGCCTTAAGAATGTAAGGGAAAGAATCTATTTCAAAATCGTGTGATTATAAGCATCACAGGCAGAGCTTATCTGAGCAAGGGCTGTAAACTGACATCCTTGTCAGTAAACTGTCTCCCAGCATCCCAACACTATGTTAGTGTCACCTGTAAAAGCACAGAATAATTCAATTTTTACTTTGAAAAAAAAAGCCATACAGATCCACATCACAATATTGTTGTCGTTCAGCCTGCCTCTGGCTGTTGTCAGCTGCCAAAATGCCTTAAGGCTTCTCTTTTACTCTGCAGCTGGCCCAGATTATAAAAACACAAAAATACATTCAAGTCCTATCCTTCTCATGCAAAAAAAAAACCAACCCTTTGGTTCTGTCATACTTTCTAGGACAAACAGGCTCAATATCTATATCTTGGTGCACAGGATTTTTTTTAGTAAATGCTTTTAAGTTTTCTGGGGAAAAATCATGGATGTTGTTCATAGGAGTACTGCATCCTGAGACAAAAAACAGGATGCCTCATCTCCATATATATTTATTAATAATAAAAAGGGTACCAAACAGCATAGTGATGGAATTTGTAAGTGATAGTTAATATGAGAGAGAGGAAGCAGAGATTACTGAATATGACATGCAATATTCTGAGGCAAATCTTATTAATGTTGAATTCCCAAAAGAAGAGAGAATTGCAGCCTACCGAAGCAGAACTGAACTCAAGACATTAAATATGATTATTTGGCATGAAATGATTCAAAAGTCTAGCTACAGACTAAGATAGGGCTGTAACAGAGAAGAGTACCTCTTGTTTTAGTGTGTACTACTCCATATTAATTTTTTTCAGAACTTTATCAATAGTCTGACTTGATTCAGTCCCTTATTTCTTTATCTTGAAGCTGTCTTGGAAGGTAGATTTTTTTTTTTCTCTTTACTTAAGCAAAATACTTGCAGCTGCATACATTAACCATAGAAATTCCTGAGATAGCAAAGAGAGTTCTGTTGTAATAAATTAAATCATATAGCAAATACACTACCAGAGAGCCATACTAGAAGGAACGAAACCTCTCAAACCTCCTAAAATGAAACTTCTGACATATATTGGTAACAACTGAAAAGGTAAGTGTATGTCACAAACAAGAGATGCTCTTTTAAATTATGCCAATTTAAAAGGCTGTTTACCTCAAATCGTTTTGAGGTCTCAGTTTTAACATCAAGGGTCAAGTGTTTGATGCAGTTGGAGTGACAGTGTTTGGCATTTTATCTTACTGAGATTCCTAAATCAGTTTACTTGAGCAAAGGCATTACTGTGTTACCAGAACATAGAGTCCTCTTGGAAAGAACACAGCTTTTACCCTCTAAAGGGAACACCACAGACATTTCTCAATCTGTTGTGTGATTCACATTATTTGTATATTAGGTTCTATGTTTAATCATATCCTTTTCACAGAATCAGTACCAACTCCAAGAGACTTTAATGAAAAGGTGAAGATTACTCAGCCTGGGTTTTTACCCCAGTGTAGGTTATGGTCTCTGCAGCAACCTGCAAAGTCAGAGCTGCCTTTTCATCCAGCTTTGAAGTGGAGAATTCTTTGACTTAGGTATCTTCCTAAGTACCTTGCTATGGGGATAGGCTGAAGGAGTTGGGGTTGTTCATCCTAGAAAAGCCTGTGGTTCAGGAGGAACTCAAAGCTGCCTTCCAATACCTGGAGGGGTCTCACAGGAAGGTGGCAGAGGGACTTCTCATAAGGGTGTCTAGCAATAGGAGAGGGGAAATGGTTTGGAGCTGAGAGAGGGCAGGGTCAGACTGGATCTTAGGAAGAAATTCTTTGGTATGAGGACGGTGAGACTGGAATAGGCTACCCAGAGAGCCTGTGGCTGTCTCCTCCCTGGGGATGTTGAAGGCCGTGTTGGATGAGGCCCCAAGCAGCTGAGTCCAGTTGAGAGACATCCCTGCCCATGGTGAGGTGGTTGGAGTAGATGAGCTCTGAGGTCACTTCCAACCTGAGCCTTTATGTGATTTGTGATTCTTATGCTGAGGACCCTGAAAACAAAGCAGGTATTACTTTGTTTGTTTAAAAAAATTTTTTAAATCTGCTTTATTGTTAAACTCGTAACAGATCATCTCCTAAGCGAGAGGATATTTGCTTTCCTTTGGCAACTGTGCCTGTCTGGCTGTAATTTGTGAAAAATATTTTAAAAGGCCACAGACTATCACTGAGACATTGGCAGCTGATTGCATCAGTACGGAGAGAATTTTCAAAATCATCCTGGGAGGTTTTAAGCCCTTTCTTTTGTCTGAATCTGTAAAACTCTTATGCACTCAAAAAAACTTGTGGGACTGAGTGAAATTTGTGGATGCCACTGGGTAGTTAGAATTTCTAAGTACCTAGGAATTTTAGAAAGATATTAAAGACAAAGTGGTTGCAGAGGAAATAGCGTGAGTCTTTAAAAGTCTTCTTTCATATTGCCTCTGTGCATGGAACATTATCCTTGAACTTTCCTCTAAGGATTCAAACATATTGCCATAATCTGTTAACAATAAATACATTTGCAGATGTACAGCTGTATAATGATAGGAAGTACAAAAAAGACCCCTGTGTAAAGCATAACACAACAGAGAATCGGGGGGGGTTGTGATTTAAGCAGTTTCAAAGATTTCAATTTTTTGTATAGCTGATGGAGATTCACTTTGCTTTAGGAGGGTACACGCAATAACAATGGGTGCACTTAGTGCAGAAAGCGAGGAAACAAAGCAATTATTCTGCTGCCAACCAGACTTATTTGTATGCTAAGACACCTGGAATAAGGTGTTTCACCAAGATACTACTTTTAAAACATTTTTGTGTCGCAATCTGCTTTATAATTTCTACCCGAATCAACCAAACCTGATTGTGCTTTATGATTTTGGTTCCTATCGTGTTGCTTTGGCAGCAACCAGCTCTAAAGCTTTTGGAGCAGGCACTGTGCTATTGTTAAGGGCTGTGTCCTCATGCTTTGTTGGATTTCACCATTCACCTTGTGGCTAACTTGGATTTATTTGTAGTCCTTTACACGCCTTTGGTATAGTGATGTTATCTGCAGAGAAAAACTCTAGTGATACAGAGCCATGTTCAGATAGAGCAAGTGCATTTAGAATCCAGATATTTTTGGTTTTGCCAAGCCTTCTGAAGGAAGAAGAGCAGAGGTTTTGTGGATTGTCATCACATTCATTTCGATTAATGCTTCTCTTTCCTGAGAACATGAACTGGCTCCTTACTTATCATAACTGTGGCAGGTTGCTGCTCTGTGCTGCAGAATCCTCTCACACTGAAGAGTACAAAGGTGCTACACAAGCATTTCATTTCTAGCATCAAAAAGCAAGACATGCAAGGCAGACCATGTGTATTGAAATTCTGAGCTACTGATGCCTTGCCAGCTGGTGAAGGGATTATTGTGTTTGCTTGACAGCGAACAGTTCAGGAAAATCCATAGGCACGTCCATCACAGAGGGGATTTTGAAGGTGTTGAAGATCTTTGTCTGAAGTGCCAGTGGTTGCTAAATTACACCTCTTACTTTTAGTAGGCATTTTTGAAGACCAGTGGTTGACATTCTTAAGGAAAAACCCAAACAAACAAAAAAAAAACCAAACAAAAAAACAAAACAGAAGCAAAAAACTATGTATATTATTCCTGTCATTTTTCCTCTGTATAGAGTTTCTGAGTTGTTGCAGGTTGTTGAGGGTTTGTTTTGTGGGTTTTTTGTTTTTTTTTTTCATTGCAATGCAGTTTAAATATATATTATCTGTTTGAGAACTTAGTGCTGAGAGCTGGAAACCCAAATTCAAATGCTTTAGCAGCTGGAGTGTACTGCTAGAATTCTGCCATTGCTGCAGTTTGTGAATGACCACCAAAGCCCTATTATACATTTAACATTACTACCTTACCTTCTGTATTAATATAACTTCTATGATAGATCTAGAGCTTTTTCACTCTTCCCTAAGCCCCATAAATTAAGGCAACCACTTCTACTTCTTTTTCAGAACTTCCAGGAAACAGAAAAGCTAGTTATTTTAAAATTTCTCTTTGTAGTTCTAAGGTTCACAGGTGACTGCACAGGGCACCGAATAAAGGCGCTTTGGAAGCTACCATACAAGAGCTGCCTTTTAAACTCTGCTGCCTGCCTAAGAAATGCCATTTGTATCTTCTGCAGGATATAAATATTGCATGCTTGATTTTAGGCAATTTCAGAGTGGAAATGCAGCATTTTAGAATAAGTCAAAACTGAGGTCAGAAGAGCTGGAGTAATAGTAGTGGAAGGAAATGACCAAGAAAGGGCTGCCTGTGTTCACAGCAATGGATTTTTCTGAGAGGAATATGGTTGTGTGCTTCCTTCTTTTTAATAAGAGCTTAGAGAATTTTTTTTTTTTTGGAAAAGACCTTGCTTTGAGATCAGCTTTGAAACTTGAGCTCCAAAATTTGGCAGCAGGCAGAAATGTTGCCACGGCAACACATTATCTGACACTGTATTACTGAGCCTCCTGCCAGTTCATCCACAGTTGAATGCTGAAGGCAACCTTAGCGTATATTACATGTTCTGTCCTGAAACAGTTCAACAGGCCCTTCCCAAAATAGGCTGTGACTTCAGACCAGCTATCTGGGAAAACAAACAGACACCACCAAAAAATCCAAGCAAGCAAACTATAAAATTAAAGAAATGAAAAACACCTCCCTTTTTAAAAGGTGAATTTTCAGCATCTCCGTTAAACTGCTGGGTGTTTTAGAGTCAGCTGAAGTGGTTCACAGACATTTTAGGTTAGAAGGGTGATTATGCATTTTGTTCTACAATAGCCTCCAAATTTAGGATGCTGTCGTCTTCATTTCTCCTACATTGAGAGTAGTGATCTGGATGATTCTGGGGAGTGCTGTCCTTAAGTGCAGTCAAGGCAGTTATAGTACAGCTGTCCTCAGACCAGGTGCTGCAGATCTCTGTGCAGAGTAAAAAGAGGTCTTTAGGCTGGCTTCAGAGAAAATCTTCACCTGTGGCTAAGACAGTACCATTTTATCAGTCAAATGGAGGAGATAATTTGTTCAGAACTGCAAACAACAGCAGAAATAGTCCTGCTGTACTATAAAGCCAGCACAGACTCCAGGGTCATGCAGTGCTAGTGACTTCAGCTGCCTGAGAAGAATCTCCCAGCAGATGCAGGCTGCCCAGCAGACCCACCTCAGAGCTGCACACATTTCTCAAGGAGCCAAGCTGGGATGGAAGCTGCCCTGTGAGCTACACACACCTTAGGGCTTGCATGTTGGCCACCCCTTTAATACTGCTTCTGAATTACCTTTCTAAAACCTAGCCATATGGTTTCAGTGAAGCACCCTCAGCCCAGGCATGACATCCACATTCCTCACTGTTGTCTCTTCTCTCTTACATTTGTTTTTTCTCAAATAAGCTGGTCACCAAAACACTCTAAAACTTTACCACGGATTACATGCCCTGTGCTCATATCCTCAGGTTTCCAGAACTGATTTCTGTCTGTATGCTTCTTACTGCCCTGAAAATATTTTTATCTGGTTTAGCCTTCCACTTTCCAGCCTTTTGTGTGAAGCAGTTGTTAGCTTAAACACCTCTCTGCTCTCCGTCTCTCTATGACTGCTTCCTGAAGTATTTCTTTGTTTTAAAATACTTGTACTGAGACACATTTGTCAAAATGTTCACGGAAAAAAAGTCCCAACTAGAAATTCCTGTCAAAGAATCCAAAACTGACAGTTTCATTCAAATTAATGATGGCTGATACCATTTGCCAAGAGCATCAAAGCTTCCTATTGCTGGCAGCAAGAGAAAAAAGGGTTTTTTCCATTTTTTTGGTTTTTTTATTTTAGCTTGGATGAGGTTTTTTTGCAGTCAGTAGTAAGCAAATGCACAATGCTTAATTAATATTTCTACAAATTATTTGGTTATTTATCTCATGATCTAGTTAATGGTGGCACTGTTTAATAAAATACCACAGCACTAAGCTTTTTATGGTTCATCCAAAATGCAAGACTAAAAGAGGAGTTAATCCAGTAAGATTCCACCTATTTTTCAGTTGTTTAACTTTTCTGTCCTACATCTAACAAATGGAAGTATTTATATGTGTAAAAAGTATATTATATAATTTTTCTATATTAATATATTGCATAATATATATTTTCTTACATTTTAATATATAACATTTTCAGTAGCTTAAAGTAACTGTGTGGGTGATCTGTGTGTGGAGGAGTAGTTTAGAGACCTTATCTTTTGAACCTAGTATAAGGTAACTGCTTAAGTCTGCGAGTGCTGTGTTATGTGTTTGAAAGAGAAGGGTTACCCAGCGTGGAAAACTGGCAGAATTGCTCACAGGGGCTGTTTGCCAGAAAGTGAAACAAAATATTGCATTTTGAAGCAAAGATACCTCAGTAGTAGGAGGGACAGGATTCACATGTTTAAACACTTCTAAGCAAATGAAACACAAATTCCACTTGAATTTCATTCTCAATTTACTTCTGCTACTCGTAAGGTAAAAAATCTTTGTGATGAGCACTCGTTCCCCAAAGCAGATTTTTTTTTTCCCAGTTGTTGAAGAGCAGATGTCTTAGTCTTATATCCTTCATTCTGCAAGAAGGTCAAAGTCTAAAAATAACATTTAATTTTTTTTGTTGTTGTTGTTGTTGTTGAAATCATGCTCTGGAAACTATCATGAAAACAGAATTTTAGGTCCCTCTAAGACATAGAGCTATACTTTAGATATACTTGAGCAATACTAAGCAGAGGAGTTAAATAACCTTTGTCAGCTCCAGGATTTTGAGACTGTTTAAGGCTAAAGTAGGCTGCAAGCTACTCTATGGAGTCCCAGAGGTCTGAGTAACACTGCTGCCATGCTGCAGCATTTGCGCTGATAGTCAGGGGCTCAACTGTCAGCTAATTCAGAGGCATTTACTGAACATCAAGGCAATGTCCAGCTGAACCAGTAAGGCTTCTTATACTGAGTAAAGCAGCCAAAAGAGAAGCCAAGGGCTGGCATGTTATAAATCACATTGCACATCTTAAACCATTCTTTCTTTCATTTTTCCCCCATCTTTAAAAGTAATTTTGAAACTGGCTGTTTACTGCATAGCTGGAGAGGCTCAAGCAGCAACTGCAAGCTACTCTGTCATAAATTTTGTCTGTCCTTGTTAGGAAACTGGATGTATGAATCTTCATTGCTCCACTGGGCAACTGTGAATCCAAAGGAGTGACAATCCTGAGTAAGCTTACCTTCTCTTAGCCTCTCTTAAGCAAGAGGTCTTTTGCATTAGTGAGGATTATCTTATGAAATAATACATAGAAAAATAAATTGACTTTCTGTCCTATGGGAGCCAATGCAAGCTTGCCAAGTTCAGCAGCTTTCAGAATAGATGGAATGCATTTATGGCACAGCATAATAGAAAACACATCAGCTATCTTATCCCTTAAATTTTACTATTTAAGATTCTATCACTGTCCCAATAGCTCTCAACCTATACTCAGTGCACAGTATGTGGTGTTTTGTCTGGCAGACTCACAACTGTACAACTTGAAAATGAAGGACATTTCAGTAATGGGAAAAGAGCAAAGATTTGTCCCCTTCCGTTGGGACTGAGAAAAACAACCTCCAAATGTCATCTCCTGTGTTAGATGGGTGTCCTCCATGGGGTTACTTCCCATGTTCATGTAATCATGAAAACAGTGCTGAGTCCTGGTGTTCTGCAGACACAGACAGTTGCGGACATAGGAGAAATCATCAGCTGCACAGAGGCAAAGGTTGCCTGGACAGCTAAATACCCTTGTGAAAAAAGGCCTGGGGAGAGTTCTGTGAAACCACTATCTTTGAGTGCAGTCATCATAGTGAGTCTAAGAGCTGAGGATGCTCACTGAAAGGCAGTAATTTCTTTGCACTGGGACCACCTGGATTTCATTTTTTGCTTTAAATTCAGCCTGTTTCCCCCCCAGCCCCTTCACTGTGTAGACACCCACTCTTCCCCTTTGGAGCAACAAACTCCATTTTGCTGTTTTGCTGCTGAGGGACTGAGCCAGTTCTGACAGTGAAGATTTTCAGGTGCAATAGCAGCTTTTAGAGGAGGGCAAAGCTGAGAAAACCTTTCCTCTTGTACACTGAGGCAGATGGTACTTGTCTTGGTGTGATAATTGCATTTCATTGTTTGAGGAAATTAATGTTTTAAACCAAATGCCCAAGAATATTTCCATTATTTTTTGCTATCCTCATGTTATTCAGTCCCTATAAGGAAAACTTCTACCAAAGCCAGGAGGTTATCTGTGTTTAATGTAGATATCTGCCAGGCTACATTAGGTCTGTATTTGCAATAAATTTTACTATTTAGCATTTGCTACCTTAGTTTGCCACACTTTTAATGATGCTGCTACTAAATAAGATTTTTTTTTCCTTGCCTTCAAAAATTAAAAGCATTTCTGTGTTTAAAGCAACTCTGCTGTTCCTTTTCAGGCGTATGTCACTGCATATGCTTGTAGATCTGTTTTTCTGAATGTGTAAGATTTCTTTTGAATATATTGATATTTCATTCTGAACCTGCAAGGAATTAGTGTTGATAGTCACTGTTTGAATTTGGTTTAGCTCTGACTGTTAAGCTTTCTCCTCTGGGAGTGAGCGGAGAAATCCCAAGGAGGCATAAATGGCAACAAAGGCAGGAGAAGACAGACAGGAAGGTTGTGGTAACAAAGCACATCTTTTTATAGATCACTGATTTAACACAGAGGAGTGTTATAAATCCTTCATACAGCCTGTACTCCTTTTAGGTGCTAGAAATACCATATTTTACCATTCACAAAATGAATTCTGAGACATGAAGTTCAGCCAGCAGAAAACCTGAATTAACAACTCCAGCTAGAATTCTCTCTCACTCTCATGTTATAATGTCAAAGGATTGAGCATCTCTCAAATCCCATGGATCTTCAAAAACAAACGGAAAGATTTTGCACACCAAGAGAAAACTGGTGGTGCCTGGGAGAGATTTTTATTGCTTTTCAAGTCTTCCATTTCTGTGACTTGCTATTAAAATGTATTCTATTTATGTGTTTGAAAGGTCTGTGATTTGGTTGGTTGTTTTGTTTTGTTTTTTCCCTAGATAAACAATATTTACCATACTCAGAAAAGCAAAAGAAAAAACAAACTACCCTTCCTTAATGGTAAACTGGTAACAGTGAATAAACCATGGGATTTTTTTCCCCTGGCTCCAGTATTTTGTCAACTGTTAAACTGTGGTCAGCAGTAGTAGACCATTGTTAACCATGTCACAGCTGACAATGATGATGTTTTACAGCCAAATTATGAGCACACTCAGCAAATTGTGTCATAAATATTTCCACCGTATTTTCCAAGTAACCCAACACAGGATCACTACTCTGAAGAGAAAGNAGAAGAAAATTAAAATTTAAAATGTGTGCATTTAGCAAAAAATATTCTGATGTCAACACATCACTCAACATTCCTTGCCTGTTAACCAGGAAATATTTTTTTCCAAGTTGCACCAGTAGATAAAAAGGAAAAGCTAACAGATAGTCTTTAGCTTTCAAAAACAAGACTTCGGGGGTTATTTTTGCAAGCCATGTCAAATGAGTAAGTTTTATTTTCAGCACCTACATTTATATTCTGGCAGGCAGAAAACCTCTAGGTTTGTGCTGGCATGTTTTTTTTTTCTTTCTCCCTGCGTGCTCCATCAAAGGAACTCATTACTGAGGTTGATAAAGAGTGGGTATTAATACGAAGCGTGTCCATTTCATATTAAGTGTATTATTCTGGCAGAAGAATATTTTCATCTCCAGATCACAGCACAAGTAATTAAAATTCAAGGCATTAATTGTACTTTAATTAAACCAAACCATATTTCATAGGATTGTTTTGGCAGGATGAGGAAGGAGTCTGTCTCCTCAACAGCTAGTGAGGTGGTTAGGACAAATTATGAAATTACTGAAGCCAAGTAGAATTGTTCCAGGTAATTAAATGTGTCTGTGAAGGGATATATACACAGTATGTAAACAGACACAAAAAATACCTTAGTGCTTTAAAGGTTTTTGCATGTGCCACCATTGCTCAGAATCACAAATAATGACATTTGTTCTTTTTTCTCTTCATGCATCCATTGGTTATGATTAGACCAGTGTCGTTACATTAGTGACCCATCCACTAAGCTCTTCATTTAGACTCCTCTAAATGACACTACTCAAAATGCTGCTTCTCTGTCCAAAATGGCACACAGAGCTTTGAAACTGAATGGCAACTTGTGGTGTTCTTCTTTGCTTGCTTTTGAAATACTTTTGTGGCCAAATGTAAATGCAATCCATAAATTGTTGTGATTAGAATTACAATGCGAAGTTTATTTATACCCTCAAAAATATTTATTTTCTGGGAGAGGGGAGGTTTTTTCCCAGGGTGTAAACAAGTGTTAACTGCAAAGCCTTCTTAGTCCTACAGGTCAGGTTAGCCAGCAGGCAGACACTGGTTTTTCAAGGTACACTACTGTGACACAGAGGACTGGAATGGAGTGACTGCTAGGAGCTGCAAATAGGTGACAAATATCACAGCTTAGCGCTTCTGGAGTTGCTTCCCATCTCTGTATTTTAAAGCCTACGTTTTAGTGAGCAAAAGGTACAAGTACATGAAGTGACTATTGGGATTTGTGGTCTCTTTGATTAGTTTTGGTCTTTGTTGGTGCTGGATTTTGGGGGTTTTGTTTGTTTGTTTGTTTTATAAAAGACAGCCTAGAAAATAAAAGCCCTTTTAGTTATCTCTGAACCTCCATCCTTTCATGGTGATGGTGATTGCTGCCCAAGTAAGAGTGGGCACAGTGAGTATACATGGGTGTAGGCTGAGGAGAATATTTAACTACTAGTGCAGTAATTAACATCTCTTCTACAAGCTTAATTAAATGTAGACAAGACTTTGGATCTGATAGATATCCAACTTCTGTCTTTACTGAAATTAGTGAAGAGAATAATTAATACTTAAGGGACTACTCAAGAGGAATGCCTTTCTTTTGCATCATAATTAGCTGTTACCAAGGCACATGTTGAATGGGCAGGTTATACAAAGACACGTAAGTTGCTGCTGTGTGCAGAGTGCTGGTCAAGGCACGTTTGCATCTATTGAAATTCTGAGTCAGAAAACTGTCCCCAGTTAACTTTGGTAAGAAGTCCCTCTATGAGTTAGCAGGGAACTGTTAGTGACATGTCCAACACATCATTTATTTAGCTGACATTATGGTGGTAGTGAAGTTACTGAGCTCAGGTTGCCCAGGGAGGTGGCTGGGGCCCCACCACTGGACATACTCAAGGTGAGGCTCCACAAGGCTCCAAGCCACCTGACCTAGTTGAGGATGCCTCTGCTGACTGCGGAGTGGCTTGGACTAGATGACCTTTGGAGGTGCCTTCTAATGCAGACCATTCTATGATCCTATCTTTCTGAATGCCTTTGTTAGTTGTGTGGTTGATCCTTCCTGTAAGGTAGTTTCTCGTGGTAAATAGAACTGTGATACTGCCACAGATATTTCCTAGCACATTAAAACAGGTCAATCAAAAGATTTTAAGGTGTAGTGGTTTTGTATACAGCCTGATACAGTGGTATGTAATAGTTTAAATTACATCAGAACTTCAGGGCAGGGGAGTTGGAACTAGACGTTCTTTAAGGTCCCTTCCAATCCAAACCATTCTATGACTCTATTAGCAGAGCGGTCCAGATCTAATCCATATTAGGGATCCTTCTGTAGTTACTTTTGAATATTGTCAGTAAATTATGCTAAGAGAATGACATGTAGCTTAGCAGAGCATTTGTCAGAGCTGACTAAACCCTTGTTGTTCCCAAAACTTCCAACAAATTCCTAATTAACACTTGTGTACAAGCTCATTATAACACTTGCATAATGCACGGCAACGGCTGCAGAGGGGTTTGAACACTGATGCTCAGTAATAGGGAAGATTCTGCATTCTTTCTCGTTTTTTCATAATAGTCTCTGTTATTTCCCAAGTTTCTTCTGCCTGATGCTACTTAATGAGTAACTCTTACTCTGTTTAAGGAAATGGGGCTTTTTAAGTGGAAATTGTGCAAAAGATATACAAGACTGAAAGTAATTAGTCATCACCTTGAGTTGGTAATCAGTTGGAATTCTTCATTTCTTCTCCTCTACAAGAGTACTGTGTCCTCGTGATTAGGTTTGGTGTCAGAGACCTTCCAGTTAAAACAGTTGCATGACTGAAAATAATTAATACTGGATCAGAGGAAGCAGTTAACCGGAAAATGTCATTCTCTGATTCAGTGGATAGGACACTTCTGGAAGCACTATGTAGGTTCTTACCCAGTCTCCTAGAATGTTCGCTTTATTAAGTAATGCTTAGGCAATGTGGCAAAGGTCCACATCCTCTCCAAGATAAGCGCCATGGCTGCTGCAAGGCTTATGTCCTTCTTTGTTCCTTCAGTGCACTTGATGGGCTATAGAAAGGTCAGTGGTGGTTACCCCAGAGCAGTGTGTAAGCAGAGGAGAACATTGGATGATGATGTACACCCAGTGCCAAGGAAGATGGCTTTGAGTCAGGGTAACAGTTTTGGGTTGCGTTCAGTTTGGGGCTCCCCAGCTGAAGAGGGACAGGGATCTGCCGGAGAAGGTCCAGCAAAGGGCTGCGAGGATGATGAGGGGACTGGAGCACTGCCTGGTGAGGAGAGCCTGAGAGACCTGAGGTTGCCTAGTCTGGAGAGAAGACTGAGAGGATCTAATAAATGTCTATAAATACCTGAGGGCTGGTGGTCAGGAGAGGGGAGAATCAGGCTCTGCTCACTTGCTCCCTGGGATAGGACAAGGAGCAAGGGATGGAAACTGCAGCACAGGAGGTTCCAGCTCAACACAAGGGGAACTTCTTTACTGTAAGGGTCCCAGAGCACTGGCACAGGCTACCCAGAGAGGCTGTGGAGTCTCTGTAGCCTTTCAAGGCCTGTCCAAATGTGTCCCTCTGTGATCTGAGCTGGATTGTCTGGTCCTGCTCTGGCAGTGGGGTTGGACTGGATGAGCTGTGTGGATCCCCTCCAACCCCTGACAGTCTGTGATCCTGTGTAACAACAACGTTGATTCGGTCCTCACACCCGTGGGGAATGTTTGAGCACTTAGTTTGGTAGGAAAAGCAGGCACAAACACCGCTTGTCCTGTTCTGCTCTGAGGTTAATGGGAACTCTGCCTACAAACACAGCTGCTGAATTTGGTGTATCCTCCTTCCTGGAAGAGAGACTGAAAAACAGTCAGGTTGAAAATCCTGGGGTTTTTAATGTATAATGGTAGCTACTCAACCCTTCCAACTGAGTAACATTGTGTACAAAGCAGTTATCAATTTGTAGAGAACTTCAAGTTGTTCCTACTAAATAATCATGGCATAAAATGCTCTCTCTTCAGTAATAAAACTAAAGTGAGGGGGTTTTCATTTATTTTTATAGCCAGACCTTTCTTTTCTTTTTTTTTCCTTTCCCTTTTGTGGAGGTATCTTTGCAATAATCACTCTGCTGCGTATACAAGAAAAGCATCACAACTTCAGGAACATAGGAACAGTAATAACTTTTAGAATGCAACCTATTGTTAAATTGGGAAAATTCCCATCAACTCTGAATAGTCCTAGAAAGAAAATCAAAATACAGAGGCTAATTAAATCAATATTAAGAATTTTGAGCAAAGCTTTTTAATCGTGAATAGTAATTACAGGGCTGAACACTAAAGTCCAGTATTTTGTGGCTTATTACACTACTCCTTGATATTCCTTCCTGTGCTTTTTAACTGATGGAGATAGCCCCATATTTAACCCTCATTTTTAACACACATTTTCTTTAACATTGCCCCAGACTTTTTGAATTAATTTAACTATAGTCTGTTTCTTTTTCTAGTCCAGTCTTCTTTTTTTTTTTCTTCAAAAATCTTAAATCTGTTGCTTGAGTCACACACCGAATGCAGAACTTTCCACAAAAGAAAGTGTTCAAGGCTGCTGTTCAAGGCTATGTGAAATACTGAACTAAGGATTAATGGGGAATTCCCCAAAAGAGAAATGCAGGCAGAGCTTTGAGATGTTCAGCCACGTGAGAAGAGACAAAGGCTACTTCAGAGGGAAAGCCTTTCCATCATATGCATGTGTGAGAGTGTATTAGCAAGGCTGCAGTGCCCCTTTGGCTGTGACTCAGAAAACTGTTTCTATTTAATTAGACAGGCAAATTGTGACACAGTCATGGTATGTGCCTTAGAATAACAAGAGTCTTCAGCAAATTGCACTGTATGTTAGAACTGCTGCTGCAGAAAAGTGGAGCATAGCTTGAAATAATTTATTTTATTCAATAAAATAGGGGGTTTTTTTCTTTCCTTTTTCCTTTCCTTTTCTAGTGTATGCAGTTTCTACTATTTCTTGTATCATTATTTCAGTCATTTTCTTCCTTCAGGAACTGGTTGTCTCCAGTTACACTGCTTTATGGCCAGAGATAAAACCTCCTGTGAAGTTAACAAAGCCTGTTAAATAAGCTGTCAAAATGTGAACTGTTTCATACCTTAGAGCTCAATAAGAAGGACAATTTTATGCAACTTAGAATTAAAGTCTTTCAGTGTCACCTTGTTGAACAGCCTGGAGATAGGTTGTGTATAGCTGCCGTTCATTCTGATGCATCTCTAGGCTATTCAGTTTCAATAATAAATGACGAAAGAAACATCACTCTCTTAGCAAACCCAGCATGATAAAAGGGAAGTGTTGGGTTGGTTTTGGGTTTTTTTTTTCTTATTATTCTTCTTCAAGAAGATGTTTTAATTTAAAATGAAAAGATTAGATGGGCTTCATAGTGTTACAGCAGGGTTTGGATAGGTACATGTAAGACATCCTTCTGTGTAGGAGAGAATCCTGAGTTTCAGCTGTGTGAGAAAACAGCTCTTTGAGACAGAACCACATGTACTTCAGAGCAACTATTCAACTTGCTGTCTTTGCATTTCCACCAAGGGCTTTCTTCTCAAGAGTGGCTAAAGACAATTTTTTATTTGATGAGCATATCATGTTGATTCAGTTATTTATGTAAGGTGTGCTTCATTTACATGTGTCACAGGGAACTGGTTGAAAGCTGGTTAAGCTCTGGCTGCAAACAGAAAAAGCAGGTCTTGTATTTCAGTTGGAATATTTTCTTCTTAATAAAGTTCCCAGCTCTGACCATCGTTTTTTTCTCAACAGTTCAGCTATTGGAACCTAACCTAACCTCCCAGGGCTAGAAAGCCATTAATTCTCCACAGAGAATTCTCACACAGATACGATTTTAGAGGCAGTATTTTACTGAGAGAGATTTTAAAGTTAAATTTAGGGATTTATGCTGAACTGTTTTGGTCCTGAGCATCATCTGCAGTTTATCTGCAAATTGGCCTTGTCAAACCCCTTAGGGTTCAGCTCTTATTGATCTTCCAGAGGGATTTCCTGCGCTAGGGATTGAATTGCTGTTTAAACAATAAATGCTTTACAAAAAATGTATTTCCTACAGTGAGGGAAGAGTGATTAAGACTAAAAAACTTGACAGCTATTGTTGGAACTTGCAAGCATTGGTTGCTATGGCTGTAATTAAAATTCTGAATTATAATCAAGCTCTTAGGCCAACTCATGCCATCCATAAAAAAGACAAATACCAATTTATTCCAAAAACATTGTCTTCAGCAACATTCTGTTGTTTATCAAAACAAATACTGAGGTAAATATTGTGTTGGTTTTGTTAATTACGTTTCCACCAGCACACCAGACAGCATTCTTTTAGAATGTTAATTGGTTTATGTAAATTAGAGTAGGGCTATAGCAATAACTTTGCTGCTGCAACCATGAATCTGCTCTGTGGTGTAAAGCAATCAGATTTCCAGTGATTTCAGGATGGTAATCCTAGTTACTATTGTCATGTGTTAACTGATCCTTCAGAAGGGAATTTAGTTTCTGGCTCATGGCTTGCAAGACTCATATTTTCGAGTTTTCCAATGGTCCTCATTGAACAAATGTTTCAAAGTTCCATTCTAAGCAATTCTCCTTGTTTCTAGGCTTTTAGCACTCTTGCACTCAAAGCACTCATTCAGTCTTGCTTCTCATGCACCTTCCCATTCACTGTACACTGTTTTTTTTTTTTCCTCATACCCAGATGGATAGGTGAAAAAAACATAGCCAAGGGAACAGTTCTTCTGCTCCCTGAGCAGTAGTTTTTATTCAGTCGCTGGAACTTTCTGTAAGCATTCATATAGTAGACTAGATCTGGGCTCTGGGCAACCTGATCAAATTGAGGATGCACCTGCTTACTGCTGAGGGGCTTGGACTAGATCACCTTTGGAGGTCCCCTCCAACCCTAACTCTTCTATAGTTCTATGATTCTAGACTTATAGTCTGGCATTCATTTAGCCTATCAAGTTCATAATGATAAGGGGCAATTTTGATGGATCTATCACCAGTCTTTTCCCTGACCAAAGTATTCCTAAATGATTTTGTCTAAGGTAGGCATCAGTCAGATTTTCTGTCCTCAAACAGGTTATTTTCTGTCATATTTGTTTACCTAATATAAATAAGTAACACATTTTGTTTAAATAATACAAATGCCTTTGGAACAAACATAAAAGCTTATCTTAGTTTCTAGAAATACCTTCACATAAGTAAAATAGATATATATTGCATCGTGAAAGCAAATGTTTCCTCAATCTGTTTACAGTGGTACTACAAAAAATATACAACTCAAAGAAAGAAATAGCAGCCTATTCTCACTCATTTTAGGCTAGTTTTCCCAAGGTGTGTAATGCTAGATGGATAACAAGATATAGGGGATTTGTTGCCTTCAAAAAGGTGTTGTCTGTTGTCTAAGGTTTGGTCGAATGTCAGTCTTCCTAATGCAGTTTCTTTTGTCTGAGGTGTCTCTATTGCAGAGTAACGTGAGCAGTTAAACCATAGAATTGTTTCAGCTGGAAAAGACCTTTAACATCATCTACCAGGGTCCTGGGATAAAACAGGAGGAAATAGAAAATTCTCCAAAACAAGGTGCCAGGAAGCTGTTGTACAGCCTTCTGGAGATAGTAAGCTTGTGCAACAGTGACTTTTAAAAACAGAAAGGTCAGCTGAAGTATGAGACAGACACTTCTGTTTGGCTTTTAAAAATAGGGCAGGTTGGAGGAGACACAGAGCCCTGACAGCTTGTAGAGAAACAGGGGAAAAGGTCTCCCTTGGAGAGGAGCAGGGTAAGGTTTAGAAGTCACTGTTGTATCGATGCATCCTTTGCCAAAGCAAGGGCAAGGGGGCAGTTGGGTTGTGTTTGCCCTGCAAACACTGGCCCAGCTGCAAGACCGGATTTATTAGCTCAGCCATGAGCTGTTCACGGAGCTTTGCGTTCGGCACACTGTGCTGTGAGTTCAGCAGAACAGAGCACATTAATTCTCTGTGATGATGATGAACTCACAGAGCAGGGCACAAGCGAGCTGAGGGGAACCGTGGGACACGCAGTAATGGTTTCAAAAGCGTGCTGCCATTTCCTGGGTCTGCATTATGTTTCACAGGACCATTAAAATAGCTCGTTTCCAAACAATGAGTTCTCTAAACTGAACAAAACCATTTAAATGTAATCTGGCAGAACAATAATATCCACCCTTTCGGTCCCTCTTAAAATATAGTTGTAATATTTACAGATCTACTGCTGTTTAATGCTTCCCACAGCACGAAGAGTACAGTCAATTAAAATGCTGCAGGAGAAATTAACTGCTCATCAGGAGCAGATGAACCAAACCGATAAAAGACCTGTAATTATTTCTTATCTAGGAAAAACTGCTTCAGACAAAAGTCTTTAAAAGGAGATGTTTACATGGAAGGAAAATCTGCAAGTTTTTTAAAAGACTGACTTCTTTCTTTCTTAGCCTTTCAAAGGAGGCCTGCAGCCCTTTGATTCCTCTCGGAAGTCTCTCACAGCAATTCAGTAACAGATACCAACAAAATAATTTCCAGTATGTTTAAGCTATACAGAACTTAAATCTCTGCCTTTTCATGAAGATGTTTCCAAACTCAAAATTATAATGAGGAAGCAAATTTCATATACAATAGGTTGCTTCTATTTCTGTCTGTTGGTGAATAAGAAAACACAGCTACATTGTAATCCTTTTTCAATTACTCTGACTGTCATCTGACTTGGAATGTGCAGAGCCAAGTAACAGAAACTGTCAAAGGATTGTGCTCTTTGCTAAGAGGAATTTCCAAAACTCTGGTAAAGCTTCATCACCGTAATTCCTTGACTTTAATCAGTGAGAAGA
This sequence comes from Eubucco bourcierii, assembly GCA_013396675.1. NCBI lineage: Eukaryota > Metazoa > Chordata > Aves > Piciformes > Ramphastidae > Eubucco > Eubucco bourcierii. Next base: position 530,036 of record VWZE01007602.1, on the reverse strand, counting down.
AACTAGAGATAAAGAAGCTTGGGAGTGAAATAATTGCAGGCAGTGGGAAGCAGTGTAAGATCAGGGTAATTCTGTGTATAGTGCAGTGTACAGAAAAACAGTGAGGGAAAGCTGTTCTTTTAAACCACAAATTGCCATTTATTTATTATAGCATCTAATAGCACAACAGTGAAGGTGTGAGCAGGAACTCAAGCAGAAGTTCCAGGGATATCTTTTCTGTACTGGACAGACTGAAAGCTTGTTTCTTTCCTATGTCTTAGGCTTGAATTTTAGGGTGTTTTATAGTAGCACATACTCACTGAAAGGACATTTAAGACTTGCTTGTAAGAACTAAAGGCCTAGTTAATGTATTTTATACTATAAAAAGTCTTAGTTTTGGTAAGAGCTCTTTACAGCTTTTAAAAAGAAAAACGAAAACAAGACAACAATTTTAGGATGAGAATAAGGAACCAAGAGTAACTGTTCACAATTTGCCATTAAAACACTCGGTGTCTTTAGCAGTTTATATCATGGCATGTCTTATGTATTTGATCTCACTTCTTGCAAGAGATTGTATGTTCCTAGAGATTGAAATGGTGACAGTTTTATTTCACCTGTTTTCCAATTCTACCATATCTTTGTGACCAAATAGATTGGCTCTTGCACTGTGTGTAGTTAGAGATCTCAACTTTGTGTATAGCTTTTCTAGTGCAGTAAAGCCAGAGTTCAAACTTGAGTTGGTATACGAAAGGTATCTGTTGTCAAACTGTGTCAGCAATACTAAATCCATTTTCATGCCCTTTTTTTCCCTCTCAAATAAGGCTCCATAACACATTAGGATTGAAAGAACTCAGAGTTAAGTTTTTATGGTCATGTGCTTAATATTGTTAGATAAATACTCAAGTCAGGCTTTATAACTTAATTGCTGAAATAACTTGTTTGAAGTATGTCCTGAGTTTACTTCCATATATGAATTTTATATGAAAGTATTAAGATTGGCCTTTGGAAAGCAGTCCCAGTTCTCTTATTAAGGCACCATTCCTTTTCACAGGCAGCTTTGATCTGCTGTGCTCTAAAACCGCACAGCTTTTTATTTCTTTAATAGAGTTTTTGTGCTGGTTAAGTATTTAAGAAATTAAATTATATATTCAGCTTTTTAGTTACCACTTAGTGAAAGACTTTAATCCATACAAGATGAATAAACAAACAAATATGAATAACTTACTTATAATAATAGTAACTCAGAGTAACTGAGTAAAGGATGAAGAATATATGCTGTGCACCACATGGTAAAAACATTGCTGTCAGCAAAGAACATTTCTGATACAGTCCTGAAAGCCATGTTTTGAAAAAAATACCTCCAGACGTTTGGTAAGGTTATGTAGAATTACTTCTTACCTCTGCTCAACTTTACAGTATTTCTCCTTCCTAACACTGTCACATAGTTAGATAACAATTGACATCCACTCTCAGCATCTGTTTGCTTCAGTCACCATCATCAGGAGTTTGTAAAGTGAGAGTTGAGCAGAAAATATGAAGTTTCTGTCCTGGCTCTGGACTCCTCCTTTACTCCTCTGCAATGTGCTTGCTCCCGTTGAGGAGTGGCTGGAAAGCAGGAAAGGTTCTGCAAACCTGATACAGACAACGAACCAGTGGGTGGAGAAATGCAGTAAACAGAAAGGTGTTAGAACACCACAGCCATGCAGAAAGATGTGATGTCCTAGGTGATTGGGCATGACAAGGGGGTTAGCCAGTGAGGTGCAAAGCAGTTTTGTGAAGTGGGAATGAAAACCAGCTAGTGAAACACCGAGAGAAGGGGCTGGTTTAACTGAACAGTTAGGGGAAAGGAAATAAATAGATGTATCACCATGGTTTTCACTGGTTCTGTGCTGCTGAATTGTTACGCTGTAACACAAAGATCCATGAAATGCACAGTGGCAACCCAGGGCTGCTCTCAAGAGCAGGACCTGCAGGATTGCCATAGTCAGTGGGGTCTATCCATTTCTCAGTGACTTTTCAACTCACTCATTTATGAATACTGTTATTGGTTAGTAGTAATGTTTATGAAGAGCCTTAAAATGCTGTAATCTTTAATCATGCTTTATCTGCTTATTTTATTTGTACTGATCCAGCACTGGCTGTCTTTCAGTTGGGTTACAGAGTAAAATTAGCTCACTGCTGAGTTCAGAGGATAAGTCACACACTTCAGAATTCCTAGGGTTTCATCAAAACTAAGCAGAGTGCTGCTTTAAGGAGACAAAATGGGTTTGGTGCATATTTTTGCAGGTTATTTACAGCACAGAGTTATTTGTAGCACATGCTGCAGAGTGCTTGAAAGAAGTTGCTATGCTGGATTTGCACACAGGGAAAGCTTGACTGCTGTCCAGACCCTACTGCTGGAGCAGATGCACACATATAGCTTCTTTGGTGAGAGGAACTGAGAAAGACACCAATTCTTCCATCCCATTGACCTTGTAAAGCAAGCCTGATCTAGATTATGGTAAACCACACATCATACATTTGGACATACGGACTTTGATGGAGCTGAATTCCCCTTCTGGGTGTCTACATTGCAGTCTGTGGGCTACCTTTCTGTCTAAAAATTCTCTACACCAAAGACATAGTGGAGAAAGAGAAAGGATAAAAACCAAATTCCTTCAAGGGATGGTGTTACTAGATATTATTATTCCCTAGCTGTTTTCCATGTAATTTAAAGTATCTTCAGCTACTTAATAAAACAGAATTGACAGTGCCTTATTATTGAACAAGATGAATATCCACCATGTAATACATAAGGGTTTATGTAAAGACTTCATGATTCCTCGAAAGAAACAGAAGTAGACAATCCTGGTCTTTTTCTGAGCAAAACATTCAAATGGTGTCTGTTTTACACTAGGCAATTTTATTTCTTGATACAGGAGTCAGATAATTCAATCCTGCTTCATCTGGCTGATTTGAAGGCTTTTTGTGTCACACTTCTGAATATAACTGCAAACATGTAACTCTCCAAACCAGACCTGATCAGGGTCAGCTCTACTGCAGAAGAGAATTAGGCAAGATCAGTGCTTTTTGTTGATGCTGCCAGCAAAGCTTTTTTGTGGGTTTTTGGTTGTTGGTTTTTTTTTTTTGAGATGAAGTCTCCTCAGCAAATTTGAATCTGATCTCTCATTTCTGTTAGGCATATGAACAGTTAGCTGTCATCACTGCCTACATAACTTTAATATAGATGGTGTTTAAAAAAGAATAGAATTATCTAATTATATATCAGTTTTGTGAAACCTGGAAGTAACTGGATTATTTTCTTCATGTATATAGCTTCTCCCTTTCTTAACTCCTTCCTCCCTGACAAGCCACTTGACTTATCTATTAATAACAAATAAACTGTCAAGTGTAAAGAGTACTTTGGTATCCTTTCCATGTATTGATGTGGCAGAACTATGATACATGTTGGCAGTGCAGGCTGAGTCTACTCTTTGTGGCAGTTCTTGAGTACTCCCATGCTGTTCTCCAGGCCTGGTTTGCTGCATCCTGCTGCACAGGAGGAAACCACGTGGTGCCCTGCTTTACTGTGCATGCAAGTTTCCATTCAAAGGAACAGTTGGAAAATAAACCAGTACTATAATACTCCAGTCAGCCCCTCAGTGTGTGCAGTGGGCAGGCTCAGGGCTGCGGAGCTCTCCGTTCTGCTTTTGAGATGCTGCCAAGACGTGGGTCTTGGAGCCAGGGCTGCTGAGCCTACTCCAGAGCATTTCATTTGCACACTGCAGAATCAGAGCTTACCTAGGGGTGTGCCCACATGACTTGGGAAACTCCTCACAGTGTTGCAAAGGGAAGTACAATGAATTACAGAAATAAAAACAGAACTACTGAGGATATCTTTAATACTTTTGGATGTAACCATGTCTCCCAACTAATTGTGCAATTCCTTTGTCCTTTTTCAAGCAACCCAAGCTTAAATTGCTTCTCCACTTTGCACTCTACTATTTACTTCTGTTGCATTCTCACTATTTTACAGTCACATTTATCTGCATCAGCCATGGGCAGTTTGGGACCTTTGATGTCAATCCAGCTTTGTGAATGAGACACTTTTAAACTGTTTTTTTCCAGCGGGTTTTCTGAATGAGATACTTATAAACTGTTTTTTCCTCTATGAGGAGACACTTTATAAAGATCCACTTCCTGTGCTCATGTACAATAAATTAAAGCTTGCTTCAGGAATGTGGTGAGCATTTAGGCATGTGAGTTCACTTTCTAGTCATATCCTTCATGATGAAGTCATTTATTTGTCTATTATAAACTAAGGAAACGAGTGAAGAACACATGGTAATGTAGTTTTAACCGGAATTCAGTGTGTGTGAAAAGATAATGAACAATAGAGACAGGAGAGCAGAGATGCAGAGACAAGCACCCAGTCGAGTGCAAGATTGCACTCATGCTGTTTATTTTCCTAGCACATTGCTTCTTCCTGGCTTGCATTTTTCTACACACTGTTGGTAACAGCCATTGTAGGGCACACTCACTTTACCTGGCTTTATGAGCCTTTTGAGTGCCATTCAGAACAACAGGCCTAATTTACTTGCCCTAAATCACCCTCTGGAGGAGTCTCTCTTTTCTGCTGAGGTATCTAGGGTTTTGTTTCATATTACTGGTACCTGGAATTAAACAGTGTGAATATTCCATGTAATGCACTCCTCTTCCTTTCCCACTGTGTTTTCAGATAAGCCTAGGAAACATCTGCCAAACGGAGGGCATCATTACAATTCCAGTAATGTTTTGTTGAGTGAGAACTCAAAGATACCAGAGTCCAAAAGATAACCCAACTCTAACTGCAGCAGCTATGATTTCTGACATATATTTTGACCTTTGAGAAAGGGAGTAGGGGTTTTTAATCAAAGTGGCGAATAAAGGTTCTGGCTGAAGGAAAGGTTGTGATTATATGCCCTGGTATAAGGACTTACCATTCTGTTCATTTGACCAATCATATTATGATTAAAATGTCAACAGGTAAATGTCAATAAGCATTTACTCTGTCTTCACTCATACAAGCAGTTTTATTACCTCTAATTAGGGCATTCTTGATATTTAGTTGCTTGTAGAGTCAAGCACTTCAAGGTTAAAAATGCAGCGTTCAAAGCACAGTCTTTCTCTCTACGCTTCATACAAACCTGATGTTGCATATGAGGAAGATGTTTCCTCAGCATCAACTACCAAAAGGAGTGCTCCACCCCTTGTGCGAGCACTGGCAGCTGTGAGGTGACACTCTTCACAGAGATGTACTCTGCCCTTGTAGCTACAGACTCCTGGAAGATTTTGGCCGAATCTTTGGCTTCTCTGCATGCTGTAAAAAGCAGCAAAGCCAACTGTTCCAACGCTTCTAAGATGCATTGTTTCTGTGATAAGCTCATGGTTTCCCTACGAGTTATTCCAAAATATCAAACAATAAACAAGCAAGTGACATGTCAGCAGAGGAACCAAAATAAGCTTTTTCTCCTACCTTGAAGTTGGAGTTGTAAGCAGCCAACTTTCAGATAACGACACAATGCTGCAAAAGGGTCTCGAGCTGTGGAAGGCTTTGAAATAAAGGAATCGCCAACACAAGTGTGTTTTCTCACATTTCGCTGGCAGGTTATTTGAGAGAACTCTTGAGCCCGTTTCCTATTTCCTTTGCCCTTGATCTGCTGAGTAATACTTGCATTTTTCCCTAAAGCAGCAAATCTCGGGACGGAAATGTCTGATAAATGTTTTCCATCAAACTTCCCTCAGCATCTACATTGAACAAGGCCTTTGCCAGAGCCCATTTCCTGAGGGCTCTGCTTTGTGCTTGCTGAGCCACAGGTTGCCTCGAGAATTGTGCCCTGCTGCCACCCTCTGCTGCTTAGGACTGCAGGAAACTTTGTCTAAGTATGGTGGTTTCAGAAATGGCACCACAAATTGTTACCTTACAATTCCGTGGGGGCAAGCTAATTTTAAGTTAATTTCATTCAATCTTAATATAATCTTTTAACTAATCCTATAATACTGAAAGAAAACTCAGTGGCAATTTTGGTACTAAGATACTTAAACTGGAAAAGGCTGAAGCAGGTTGACACCAGAAAGCAAATGCCACATAATTTTTATTGTATGCCTCTGGTTTGATTGGGAGCACATTCCTTCAGCATGCAGTTATGTCAAAATGTATTCAGTTTGTTTTGATCCCTTAAATACTATCTGAGCTGTATAGATTTTTTTTAGCATTAGCACTCCTGGCTAAATTTTTCCATGAGAATATGGTGGAGCTTTTCCCTTGCTTTCTATGTGAGACCTATGATAGTGTAATACACAGGGAGATGGGGTTGGTGGTTCAGAAACTGGACTAATTTAATTAGAAAGATGACAGAATAATGTCTGAACCTCTGATTTTATTTTTTTTTTTAATTTTAATGTCTGTACATTAATGTCATCTGGATTAACAGAGCCAGGCGAGAAAGGTAACTATAGCTTTGGCTTTCGTTCCTGCTTTCTGGCAAGCATATAGCAAAAAAAAAAAAACAAAAAACACCTAACCAACCTAACCACTGGTGAAGCCTGGGAAATACCTTAAATAAAGATTATCAGACACAAAACCAGACTATAAAAGCTTACTGGAACTTATAATTGGGCTTTTATCCTGTAAATTGCATCTGAAAGCCTGGAGAGGCTATTTTTTAAATTCAGTCTTTATGTTTGCTATTGAAAAATTGAGGAAGATTTTGTCTTTTGACTTAAGGGATCCTTGTCTGAATTGAACCTACATTCAGCACTGAGAGAAAACCTTGAAGGAATGTTGGTAGAAGATGAAACTTTCTGTCAGGGAAGCATTTGCACTTTACGTTGCAGTTCAAACATTACACTGTGGTGTCTGGGGAGGCAACTTGCAGTTAGCTGAAGTGGAAAATGTCCCTGCTTAACTACTCACTCTTAGTGTGCACTGGTGAGCTTTGTTAAAGGTGACACCCCCTTTTAAAGTGGGTAAAGATTCCTCATAGCTGGTGTGTCCATCGAGCTCTGAGGAGTCAGCACAGAGTCAGAACTACTGTGCCACTCTTGGCTTCCTGCAGCTGTGTGGAGTTCTGCACCTTGTTGAAACAATTTGTCTTCCTGAGCCTGCTGTGTGCCCAAGGCTTCACACTCAGGTTATGAGCCCACACTTGGTGCCATCTAGCACGGTGCCTGTCTGACATGCCATGACACTGGCATCGCTCCTGAGGTCAGTGTCAATGATGGCTTTGAATCAAATTATAATGTGCTCCAAAATAGTTGGCAGCACAGAAATTAGCAAGAAAAGCTACCTGACCTTGAAGTTGATAGAGTTATTAGCATGGAAACTGTAGGCCAGGTTTTGCCACCATCATATTATACGCTCACTTATCTAGGATGATTATTTAGCCATGGGACTTGGTGTCAAGTCCAGCACTACCTTGTGTGAATGGGGGAATCCAGTTTGCAAGTCAAATTACTCAATGCTTTAGCAAATTTCTCCAGAAATCTTAACCTCCTTGAAATGGTGGAAAGATTTCCTACAAGCTAAAAAACTAACAGCTCTTGGCAGTTGCAGCTTGACTTTGGTTTTTTGTAAGCTAAGAGTGTCCTTTGAGGATCACGACAAGGCACATGGTGTAATGTTCTGTATTTTATGCTGCAGTATTGGTAGGGAAGTAGTATTTTAAGAGACTATTGAACATATGAAGATGAATTACAGTGAGCTGGTTTGATAATGATTTCCATTAATTTTGCAAAATAATATTCAGCAATATACCACCAACTGCAGTGTGCTAGAACTGTTGTCTGTTTAGGATCATTGTTCTCTGAGTCAAACTGCTTAATAACTTTGCTTTTACAACATCTAAAGTGTAGTCTTCTATGTCCATATTTCAATGGCAGATAACTGTTCACTGGAGTTCTACTGCGAGTGAGTGAGTGACCTGTACTAGCAAGAGGTGTCCCTGCCCATGGCAGGGGGATTGGAACTGGGTGATCTTTGAGGTCCCTTCCAACCTTACCATTCTATGGTTCTATACGTTCCTGTTGGAATGAACTTCACGTTTACAAATCTGTTAAACTTTTAACACCATATCAGAGGTTGTCCTATAAGCTGACACATACAAATCTGTGATCTTAAGTTTCTCTCCAAAACAGACTCCTCCTGCTATGAGGATAGGCTGAGGCAGCTGGGATTTTTCAAACTAGAGTAGACTCCAAGGGGACCTTGGAGCTGCCTTGCAATACCTGAAGGAATTCTACAGGAAGGTTGGACAGGGATTTTTCATGAGGGTGTCTAGCAATAGGACAAGGAGGAATGGTTTGAAGCTGAGGGAGAGCAGGGTTAGACTGGATTAATCTCAGGAGGAAGTTGTTCAGTACAAAGGTGGTGAGACTCTGGAACAAGTTGCCCAGGGAGGTTGCGGCTGGAGCTGCCTCCTCCCTGGGGGTGTTGAAGGCCAGGCTGGATCAGGGCTTGAGCAGGTGAATTTTGTTGAGAAGTGTCCCTACCCATGGTGGGGAGGTTGGAGTAGATGGCCTCTGAGGTGTCCTCCAAGCTGAGCCATTCTATGATATAAATAATCTGGATCTTAATGGTGCTGTAATGTCCACCAAAGAGGCTTATCTTGAAAAGGATTTGATTTTTTTTCTTTTTCTAAAAGAGAAGCAATGCCTTCAGAATAACCTCTTATTTTTTTCTATGCTGTCAGATAGGGTTCTCCATATATTGCATGAGTATTGGCCTTTAACCAATGAGTTTTATAATAAAACTTGCAACTTTTCTCCCACAGAAAAAAACAGAAAACATACTCACTTTTGAATGTGGTCTATGAATGCATTTTCATTGGAGTGTCTGACAAAGAATTATGCCTTCTGCAATGTACTTCAGCTGATACACTGATGTACATATTCCCACAAACTGTTTGGCAACTGAAAAAAAAGCCCTTACCAAGAATTATTCTTAAACCTTAGTAATTTATCTTGAAAGACTCCCTAATCAATATTATATAGCACTGTAAGCCTGATGCTTTATTACCTTTTTAATTCAAGTGTAGAAAGATAAAGTATTGATTTTGTTGTTTGGTTTGTGCCCTGCAACAGCAGAGGAGAAATGTCATTTTTTTAATACCAAGGGTGTATTCTCCTTGTTTTATTGATTTGAAATTAAATAAAAGTTATGTAAGGCAGTAACTGAAATTGGTTTGAGGAAAAATAAATGCTGCTGGAGTTTAAGGAAAAAAAAAAAAAAAGCCAAACAATAGCATTGAAAATAATTTTAACAAGTTCATCTCTCTAGATGAGCTTTTGAAAAATCTTTTGCTATTAGATTCAAAGTAGCATGGTATAGATAATCCTGCACAAAGTAAGCTCAGGACAGACTGACCTTACAAAGAAGAACAGTACAGTTCTGTGTTTGGGTGGTTTACCATCGTCTGAGGGGTTTTTAGTGGTTTTGATCACTCAGTTGTTTTGGATGTGGAATTTGGAGATAGTCACCAGCTTTGATATCAGCAGCATAAACAGCAAAGGTGCTTCTGTTGCTCTTCTTCACAGCTACATGTTCATCACTGCTCCTTGTCAGTTCCCTAACTAATTGTCTAATCTAGTTAATTGTCTGTCTTGTTGTCTGCACTACCAGTAGTTAGACTTCAGAATGCTTTTGATCCTGAAAACAGCAGGAACCATTGCTACAATGTGATGCTGCAGTCAGTGTCTTCTGTCCCACTGCACTAAGAAAACATGCAGCAATGCCCAGGACAGCCAGTCCAGTCAATAAAAGAGCAGATGCACGAGCGGGTGTGCATAGGAGCTGTTAGCCAGACTGCAATGAGATGTACATGTCCTGAGCTGAAAATGGAACAAGAAGGTAGGGGGAGAAAATCAATATCCTTTCCCTAGATAGCTTATCAGATTTCATTGTTTTGATTTGAAAACATGGGATTAAATATATATAATTTCCTGGCTATGTTAGGTGGATTCGTGGTCTCCTGTTTCCATGTTTCTTTCTCTCTGCTTACTTGTTGCAGTGTTTTGGACACATTATTAATGGAGGTATGTGGTTACATCTAGGGGGCACACAGCATTTTCAGTTGCTAAGCAGACAGTGTATGTAATTTTCAGTTCTTATGAGCTAGGGATGCAGTGATGTTTGTCTTGTTCAGTTCAAGGAGCCATTTAGTGATTTTTTTTTTTTTTTTTAAAGTACCATTAAAAGGCACTGTGAGTGGTTAGCAACCTTGAATACCAAGGAAGGACCAAAACCCATAGTTACTCATGTTCTCAAAACCTTCTTCCCATGGAGACTCTACAGTCTTTTCCATGGCAGCTTTGGCTCTCTTTAACAATGCATTTCTTTTTTTTCCTAAAGGGCTAAATAAATCCTTCTTGTTGCATTTAAGTATTGTTTATTGGTCAGCCTTTGTGGTTTTGCAGATGATTTTTTTTTTTTTTTTTCTTCAGGGAAGAGTTTCAGACTTGAAGATCTCTTCTTTAGCCTAGGTAAACCAGATTCCTGTCTTTTTTTTTGCATGTAGTTTCCTCTTTAATGAGATAGTGTAGACCTGGATCAGTCTCAGTGTTATCCTCTAGATGCTCTTCATTTTCCTCCTCGTGGTTAGAAACCTCTGCAGAAATACTCAAATAGGCTCAAGTAGGCAGGTTTGAGGAGAGAGGAAAAGTTACCACACACCTCTTCGTTTCATTCTAGTTCCTTTCTGCCTAGCATATTCAGGTCATCTAATGAAGCTTTCAAACTCCCAAGTTGTATTCTTACCCTACATGGTGATCAAAAACTTGCTGTGTGTCATTTGGGTAGAAATTAGCATCTGCCATCTGTCTTCAGTGTGACAGTTATCATCACATTGGTAATGCGGGGGGAGAAAAAGAATCCTGTCTATCTACTGGAATTTCCTTACTTTCTAGCAGTGCCTGGGAAAAGAAGAACCCAAAAAGTGTTTGGAATATGATAGGTAGACATCAGGATGGCCTGTGAATAGAGAAGACTACTCATTTTTAATGTTTAACAGATTTCTTTTGTTGAAATGGTAAATGACAATTTTATCACGAAAAATTATCAGTGCTCTGCTGTCGCAGAATAATTCACAGCAAACTGTTTTCTGTTCTTTCCCATGCTGCTGATACATTTATAAACTGCTCCATCATCTCTACATACCTAATTTTAAAATTATTTTCCAAAATCTCTTTTTTTTTTTTTTCTAATTCCAGGTAAATGTTTACATGTCTGTCAAAACTGATGAAAATTTGAATAAAAATATAATCACTTTATGCTGCAAGGCTGTGGAAGAGTAACAATGTTTGAAGGACTGGAGATTCAGGGTAGCTTAAGGGAATGAATGGGTGAGGACTGCAGTGAGAGAAGGAAGGAAGATTCTAGGCAGCCTGAAAGAGGAAGGAGATGAATTTTTAGACAAAAGGCAGAGTGAAAGTGTTGTGTTGGGTGCAGGGAAATGGCTTCCTTGTGCCTCGCTGTTACCACAGTGTTACTGGTAGGTTCAGAAATGGGTCTCTTTGTATCACCGTCAGTAACTAGATTCAAAGACAAGCCTGCCATCAGGGTCCTGTCTGCAAAGTGCTGGCTTCTTAATTTTGTCTGCAAATGAAAGAGACATATCCTTAAAGCTAAGGGCTTTATAGATTCCATACTGCCTTTTCATGTGGAAATAACCTCATTTATGAAACAGTAATAATGATAATGAAATAAACTGCTTTCCTCCACCACTGTTTTTTGCCTCAAACCCCATATCTGAGTGGTATGAGTACGAATCAAAGAAATCCCCCCTTGTTAAGTTCTTGGTGGGTGGAACCTGATTTACTTTTCAGTCTCAATGTAATCCAGTAGGCTCTGTAATGGCCCACGTTGGAAAGCAGCATTTTAGTAGGTATTGTGAAACAGGCAGTGCAACTAGCCAGCTTTTCTCAAATTGTGTGTCGAATGCCAGAGCTACAGTTCTGGGTTAGAATAGATGCTCTGGAAGCATGGGGATTTGTCATATTGCAGTGTGAACCAGTATTGGTTACGAAGGTTTTACTGCTTACAGATAGTTGGAAATAGTATTTTGAGACTCCACAGAATCCAGGAATAAAAAGCAGAAAGTTACAAAATACCAAGTTCCTGTGATGTGAAAAATGAAACTACAACAGCATGACTGGGTAAGCTGCCATGGCAACTGTTACAAAAGATACTTCCCAGATAACATTTCTGCTCAAATTAAAGATACATTTAGGAAGAGTTTGCTTCAGAACTGTACTTCAAAATACGTGCTTCAGAACCAGTCACCAACTTGCTTCAACTGCAGCAGTTCAGAATGCTTTATCAATTCAGACATCTCTTCTGTGCCACTTCCCTTCCAGATTGTTTTCATATGGTCAAATTCCAATCCACATCCTGTTTAATTCCAAGGAAGCCAGTGGTTTAAGCAAGGAAGAGGCATTTTCTGATGTTAAACTCTGTCCCTGCCATAGCAGAGTTTCCTGCTTTGCTGTCTAGTAACAACATACAATATTCTAACTGCTTGTCTTACCTCCAGTACAGCTTCGGGACAGTGGTGCCAGTCAACCCAAAGGATATCTAATTGAACGGTGGTGTTAAAATATCTCATAGTAAACAAAACTTCCACATCATTGTCCAGGTTTAGGCTGTGTATGAGCACACAAAGAGAATTTCCAACTGTGTTTTAAACACCTCTGCCTTGTATCAGAATTATTGCTACATTTTGTGTGATCTTTCTAATTCAGACCCTATCTGGGACCCTATGCCAAATAAAACCCTCTGGGTTTTGATTCAGGGCTGACTGAAGGATGGCTTTTAATTTCTGACTTAAGAGGTCCCTCTGCTGGATCATTTCCTAACTCACTGCACAGCTTCGGGGGTTCTCACGTTTGGAATGCAAGTGCACCATTACTGACACACAGCATTTTCCTAGTGATTTGTTACCTGGTGAGTGCAGAGTCTTCACAGGGGCTTAGAAATTAGTTTAGCAAAGACATTCACAAGAATAAAATCAGAGTTTTTAAATGGTATTTTAACGATAAATACAATACAGTATGACTATACTTGAAGAAAACTATAAGGAGGATAATATCTCGCTTTTAAGCACTTATGCCTTTGTTACCTCCTCAAAAAAACAAAATTTGTATTTGAAGTAGAATGCTAAGATAAAAATATTCACTTGAGTGAAGTAATGTTCCTGACTTGGTTTACAGCCTAATTCTGTTTATAGGTTAGACTGCCTGTAAATCTTCCAAATATATTTGGAAGAAGAACGTTGGGAGTTTAATATTTATCATCATAATTTATAATTTTAATAAACACAAAGGATCTGTTCTAAATCTGAATATCAACACTAGGCTGGGATTCTGAAGATGCAGTTTTGATCACAATTTCTTTTAAAAGCACTTGAACAGTAATGCTTGAAATGCATGGATAGATGATGCTGTAGTAGCGTAACAGCTTCTGGTGACTACTTTAACTGGTTTGTAGCTTCCCACTAATATTAAGAGTTTGTGTGCAACTCCTTTTAGTGGAAACTGCAAACTTGGATGAATTACTTCCACTGGAAAATAGCATTATGGAACTCTGCTTGAATCATGCTGCAATTTCATATAGCATATCATAAGTATTCAAGTAAAAAAGATTGGGTTTTTTTTCCATTTAGCTCAGCAAATCGAGTTCTAATTGCTGGTGCTCATAGATCTCCAGCCAGCAATAAAGGTGCTACAGTTCTAGAAGCATGATGTCCTGCTCATTGGGACAATCTTTTTCTCACGGGTCCTCTAATCACCTTCCATTGAACATAACAGCCCATTCTGTTATAAACCTGCCAGTCTTTGATGAAGCATATGGAGTTGTGTGTATTCATGACACCTACCACCTGGCTTCATCTCCATGTCCTGCAGCTGTGGTTTTATGCAGTTCACTGCCAGAATAACTGCCACTTTCTCAGCAAATGATCACTCCCCAACTATCACTCTTTCCTTTGGATGTTTGATGGAGAGTGTCAGGAGTGTGTCAGATATATACAATTATATCCTCCTCCACTGATGAGAATACTCACAGCCAGCACATCCGTCAGAGCTGGGAGTTTCGTCAGTCAAGCAGTTGGCTCAGGTCAGAAGTTTTTGAGCAGCAATTCTTTCACATCAGGAAACTTGTTCAAACTTGGCTGCGTCCTCAGTGTATGTGAGATTCTCCTGACTAACCACATAGAGCTGGTCACAGACTTTTCCACCATCATGTGTTACTGAATTAATAAAGGAAAGGAAATTCATTGCGCTCTGCTGAGAAGCAACAAAGCTGTGACTGTGCAATGTCACCAGTGAAGTCCACTTCTAATCAATTCATCTATTCCTGTTCTTCTGCTACTGAAGAGCATAGAATGGCTTAGTTTGGAAGGGACCTTAGAGATCATCTACTCCAACCTCCTTATCATGGGCAGGGACATCTCTCAACTAGTCTTAGCTGAGCACTTTCCACAGGAATCCTTGTCCATGTGAGCTGTCTGCTCACTGCTTAGCTGGTTACAATTTCAGTGAAGAGAGATGCTTTGAAATCAGTTATAATCACCAGAAATAAATCAGAGTGGGCATCTAGTGTAAACTTGTTGTCTGTAATTTTCTTCATGATTGGAAAAGAAAACCAAAACGCCATAGCATTTAGGAAACAAAACTTTGCCTCAGAATGTCTCAGAAGGAAAGTGCTGGTCTCTGTTTAATCTCCACTCGAAGTGTCCAGTTCCCACTGTTCCAAGTGTTTGTACCTGAATTTACGGGAAAGGCAGAGACGTCTCAGAAGGAGACAGCAACTGATTGCATAGCAGAAGGTGAATGTGATTCTGTAATGTCTCCTGTGAGGGTACATCATGGAAACTGAATGACACTCACTAAAACGTTCCTTTGAGAGATTCAGTAAGGCAGTGTGTTGGTAAAGACTCCTCAACACTGCTCAGTTCTACTGTATAGTGCTGCCCTTTAGGGCAATGTTGGCTAAACTGAAATACCTGTGATGTTACAAAGCACTCCTCCAAATGTACATTGCTTTACTCATCAGTGGTGTTTCTAGTGAGAATGGAGGACTAAGGCAATAGGCAAATACCATAGATGCTGCCGGAGACCTGCCTGACATCGCATCTCCTCCAGCATGTAGTAGCTAGTGCTTTGGGGATGAAAATTAATTCCTCATTCCTCTTTGCCTAGGCTGCCTGAATTTATCAACCATTTACAAAGATGTCCCTGTAGCTGGTGTGCTCCTCAGTACAGACATGTGAAATGCAGCTAGCAATAGAAACGAGAGCACAGTAATTAAACACCCCACTCAGTGGTTTTTCTTGTGTTCTTCACTAGTTTGTTTGGGTTTCATCCCCCTCCCCCACCCCCCATTTTAAAAAATGCAAGAAAGCTTCAAATGAAACCACAATCCAATGCAAAATATACAATGAAGTACTGTGAGGAAATGAGCATCTGACACAGCTTACTGTGATTGAGGGGTGACATTTCTCTGCTTGTGCGAAGAGCAGGTTTGTAGTCATATGTCTCAACAGAAGGAGAGCGACAGTGGAATATGCCCCGAAGCAAGGGCATAGTTGCGTTCTGAGGAAGGGAAGTACGCTCTTCCCAGAGAAGAGAAGGCTTCTCTTCTTGGCCACTTCACAGCCTGCATTGACCACCATAGAGAGGAGTTTGTGTAACTGAACCATACATCAATAAACTCTGCAGGACAAACAGCTTTTATGGGAGATTGTCTCAGATATCCATGAGGCACCGAGGCAGCTCGGTCCTAGGCAGATGATTTCTCTCAGGCCCTATGCTAAGCTGCAATAGCAGCACCACAAAGACCAACCAGTGCGTACTGTACAGCTTAGTGCTCTGGAAAGCTTCATGTGTTGATTTTTTTGGACACTTGACCTTGTTCTGCAGGACTCAACCTTTGGGAATTCGGGCTGGTTTCCCACAGAGCTGCACCAGTGTTTGTGCAGCACATTGTACTGTGTTTGGTGAGATCACCACTGCTGGGTGTCTCCCCCATGTTCCACAGAGTCTCAGCATCCACTGTTCTGGTGATGAATTGGTGGATTTAAGGATTCTGGGAAGGGTATCATATATTGTTTTGCTGTGCTTCTCCTTGATCAGGCTTTTTTAAATGTCTCTAATTTTCAGGCAAGACAAAATGATCTGGTGCAAACTCACTAACTGAATTGCTGCCTAGCAGTGACCTAGATATTGTAAAGAATTAGTATAGATGAATTTTAATTGTTGGAGAGGTCACATAAACTGTGAAAGGTCAGCTGAGAAGTAGTCTGGTATCAGTGATTTATGAAAAGTGCTTTCTAAGGTCAGCCTGTATCTCAATTATTAACACTGGAACTTTCTGACTGAACCACTGGCTGAGAACACAATGTTGGTGCAGATAGAGGTGCTTTGATATTGAGTACACTGGTTCAGTTCATTCACATCACTATTGTCCACTGTTTGCAGCCTTTCCTGTTAGATCAAAAGATGTAAAAATCAACACCCACCCAAAAAAAAATAAAAATTCAAAACAAACAAAAGAAAAGACAAACAAAACCCCACAAACATTAAAAGCCCAACTGATTAAAAATCTCCAGGTGATGCTTTAAGGTGATATCCTAGCAGACATACTAGGAATCTGTTGCCTGAACTTGGAGGAGACAAAGATTTGCAGTTTGGTGAAGTTCATAGTGTCTACATCTTTGTTCTATGTATTCACATATATGCATTCCTTAATCGTATTTTAATTTTCTAAGCACTTAAATATTTTTGGGAGATTTGAAATCAGTAGTATGTATAAAACTGATTTAAAAAATTAACTTGACTGAGCTTTATGTTGCTCCATAAGCAAGATAGAAAGATTGGGTTCAGTTAAGTACAAAATGGAGTTCTAAAATTGGTTTTGTTTCATTGATTCATATTAAATGAGAAGTCCAAAATAGCTTCAATAACCCTGTTGTCTGAGATACCAAACAACTTTTCTTAAAAAACTCAAACTCATGGGAAAAAGAATTCTATGTAGTAGATGTAACAAATAAATCAGCGTGAATTTTGTTTTCATGTTGTGTCTTACACAATGTCGAATCACCTGAGGCATTTTTTAATTTGTCTTGGCAGTAGAAGAAATAGACACAAAAAACTTTTCCTGCTCTTGTCCATCTCACATGAGGCCACTAGAGGGTGCTAAAATATTTTTGTTTTCCTTTTTCCCTTCCTTTTATTTTCCTTTATTTTTTTCCTGTTTGATGTTTAAACTGCTGTTAAAACATAGATAGATGGCTTTAAAAGTGGTTTGCACAGTGCTACACCCTCCATCCCCAGTCATGTCATCAGAATTTTTGCCCTTTTGCTAACAGAACTTTCTTGCTGGTTTGTGTATGGAATTTATTATGTTAGCTACTTTGAAAGGTTTTGATTGGGCATCTGCTGGTCTGAGCACCATAGGCTCCACCATGACTTGTGAGGCTTGCACTGACTTGTGCCCCCTCTGCAAAAGGTGTGAGTGTTTCAGGCTTCAATATAATCAGCACTCTCATCATTCTCCATTGCACTCTTGAAAGGTGAGCTGCTTTTTCAGAGCAGCTGAGACATCTGCTGAAATAAGGAGTAGTTTCTTAGGCGTTGAATGCATAGTGAAGTGACAGCATACTCTGTCCTGCAGCAGACACTGCTGTCCAAGAACTACTACCAGTCCTGTCCACAGATAAAAAGAAGGCACTGTCTCGCCTCTCAGCAAAGCCTCCTGTTTCCTGAAGAGAGTGTCCTCAAGTGTTAGAAAGTCCTGTCTGCACTGTGAAGCTGGGGGTTGGGGTTGTTTGTCCTAGCTTAAATATTCAGATAAGTAAAAGAATTCGAATTCTTGGTCATACTATCTTAAAAATATGATTTTAGAATACTCTGGGGATATGTTTTATAATTGGGGGATGACATTCAGTACCTGAAGAGGGCTGCAAGAAGGCTGTAGAGGGACTGTTTGCAAAGGCCTGCAGTAATAAGATGAGGGGCAGTGACTTGAAATTAGAAGAGATTTAGATTGGATGTTAGAAATAAGTTCTGCAGCATGAGGGTGCTGGAAGTCTGCAACAGGTTGTTGCCCACAGAAGTAGTTGAGGCTGCATCCCTGGAGGCACTCAAGGGTGAGACTCAACAGGTCCCTGAGCAACCTGCTCTAGTGGAGGATGTCCCTGCTGACTGCAGGACCTTGGACTGGATAACCTTTGGATGTATCCCTTCCAGCCCAAACCATTATAGAATGGTCAGTTCTGACTCGTATTTTATTGGTGAAATTCTTTCCCTTAAATATTTTGTTGACAGCACTTCAGTCAGTGTTTCATTTACTGGACTCTCAGTAACTCAAAGTAAAATTCAGTCCTGTCATTAAAGAAAGCATATATTCCAAACTATGTTTTATTAATACTTGACTTATACTTCAGTCAAAATGTAGAAGCATGATTTAATAGCATGAGTTTCAGTAATTGCAAGCTGTAAGGTGGTGCCTGAGCTTTCATTCTTCTTGGCTCTCCTGTATTTACATGTAATAGGGATTATTCAAACAAGAGAAGGTGCCCATTTCTACAAATATTAGGTTTCTCAGATGGCATAGAAATTCTTGTACACTGCTGCACAATATTTTGACTGCTGTAATAAATTTACATTGAAGCAGTCTTGGATGAGAATATTAATTGTGGGAAAGGAACCTGAAAGGGACTCACATCTAAGCAAAAGCATTCTAGCATGTAAGTGTAATTAGTCAACCTTAACGGTGCATGGGCAGAAACACCCTCTGGTTCCTGGACATTATTCTGCTGCCATTTTCCTCGGGTTTGGTAGCTGGGCACAGACACAGAATATTGTGCTGTAAATTATCTTACCCTTCTCTAACCTTCAGCTGCCAGAATTAGTTGTTTGGCTTTGCTTTTCCGTCTGTTGACTGACCAAATTCTCTTTCCTCAATGACTTCTGAATTATTTTGCAAAGCTTTTTTGACTGCTTTATCTCCCATTTCATTTCCTTTAATATCTACACAGGCTGAAATCCATACAAAAATGACATTGTTGCTGTGACATATTACCTTATTATAGACATCAATAATTTCCAAAGCTATTCCTACTCTAGTGATTGAAATTTCTAGGATGATATGAACAGCACTTAAAAGATCTGGAAAAGTGACAGATTGTAAAGGTTGTACTTCAGCAATCTAATTCAGTGCCATCAGGATAGCAAATAACTCAGCAGTATAACCAGATAACTAATCTAACTGCCTTCTTCAACCTAAATTCACACACAGGAGGCTACTGAATCCTATCCTGCTTGCATCTTTAGAATGGAAGTAGAAAAGAGAACAGCAAAGATTAACACCAAAATGAAGCATTAATTACAATTAAATGGTTGCAATGACATTTTCACCCAATTTCAGCTTTTAGCAGGGAAGGCAAAACAATGCAACAAAACTTAACAGTGAAATTAAATTCAAATATTTGGAGTGTAGTGTTCTCACATCTCCAAGTCACTCCTTGAGAAACCTGTACTAGTGGGAGGTGTCCCTACCTATGGCAGGCAGTTGGAACTAGATGATCCTTGAGGTCCCTTCCAACCTTACCATTCTATGATTCCAGTTCTAAGAACCCACAGCACACCAGGTTAAATGATATGGATGCTTTTTCCATGATTCTTCTAAGTCCAAGCAAACTCACAAACAGTCCATCACCTGGTTTTCTCACTGCAGTCTCTCAATCTTTGAACTACCAACAATGAAATTGCTCCCTTTTGAGCATAATCCCCTCCACCTGCTCAGGTCGCTTTGTTTTCCCAGTCTACTGTCTCTGCAACGTTATTTATGTATTTTTAATCTTCTAAGCATCTGAATTTCTCCCATATGAGGTCAAAAGTCAGTTTTTGTACCCTACTGCAAGGAGATTCCTAAAGTGGTCACTTCTTTAACTGTGCCTTGTCCATCTCTCCTTTTGGTGTCAGACTTTCTAGCTCAGGACTGATCGTTGTGTTGAATAAAGAAAATGCCTAAGTTTTCCTGGTACAATCTATAACCTTCTACCCAACATCCATATCACTGCAAATCTTAGACAGACACACACATGACAGCCACTTGAGCTGTTCTGGTGAGTTTGTTTGCTTGTTTAAGATTATTCTCATCTACTCCTTAGTAGCCAACCTCTGCTCAAGAGATTGCGACAGAACATCATGTCCAAACCAGGAAGATCTTGCAGGGCACAGCATTTGGCACATATGTGCATATAAGTCCAGATTTTAGGGTTTGAAAAGTATATTCTTTCTCTGTTTCCCAGAAGCCCCTTGATGTACGTGTAATTCTTTATTCTTTCATTCTTTAATTACAAAACTGAATTTGATGACCATAAGTCATTATTCAGTCATTCCTCTAAATATTTAAATTCTGCAGTAAATGTCATTTTTCCTTATTGGAGATATTTGAGGTAATGAATTTCCAGTAACTTGAAAGAATTCATAGATAATTTAAATTATGCACTGATGGGAATACCTGCCCTAAAAATCACCCTTTGCTTGTGCTGAAGTTAGAGCAGGCAATGTTGTGTGCTCTTCACTTCTGACATTTCATTGTGATATATACAATGGAAGAAGTGGGTTCAAAGCAAGCCTTAACCATATGTGCAGGTCCACATTCATCACTCTCTTCTCCTTATGATCTGAAGGGTGCTCTTTGGTTTATGTAGGAACACTAGGCTGTATAGGAATGGCAATTTTCAAAGTTAGGCACCTGTATTTATACCATGCCTGTTACTCTCACATCCTGCACTTTCTGTTTGCCATCACCCTGACTTCATCCATTGATTGGAGAAAGAGTTTTAGCAGCTGTCGCTCCCTTGTGCACAGTGGACATTGGAGAGTTAAGAAACTCATGACAGTGTATATGCATTCAAGCTTGGTTTAGAACAATACCACAGACAAGAATGTCCCTTTTTAAACAGGATATTACAGTATTTCTGTGTCTATAAATACAACACATAACGCTCCTTATTACCAAATGCTTTATTAACAACAGAAGACAGTCTTATGACATGATCTATGGTTGATTGATTTGCCTGAAAGCCACTTTAATACTGAGGAAGAAGATTAGTCATCTCCAGAAAGAATGACAGTCAACCATAAATCATTTCCTCCATCTTCATACATAGCGATGAAGTTAAGGCTATCAGATGATAAGAACCTAAATCAAAGCATGATCCTGGGTTTGCTTCATCTTTTTATTTTTCTTTTTGAATAGAAAATGCATCACACTTTGCTTCTTTTCAGCCTAATGCTACAAATATAATCACTGTGGATATGAAGAGCTATCAGATATTTAAACATAGTAGGAAGGTGGGCTTCTCTTCCTACCCTAAGTTTTATTTTTAATTGATATTTGAGATCATTTAAACTTGTTTTATAACCTAATATACTTATAAAATTAACCATGTTTAAGGCATTTTCTCTATAATACCAGGGTTGAAAGTGTGGTTTAGTAGGGGTTGGTTGGTTGGTTTGTACACTTTTTTTTCCCAGAACTTCTTCACTGAAATAGTTTGGTAAACCATTAGTTATAAAATGGTTCTCTTCTTTTATGTTTTCATTGCTTTGGAATTCCCACATCTATACCTTTTTTATGTTAGTTACATTTCCTTGTGTTATCCCATAAAACTGCCAAGGCAGGAAAGCTACAGCAGCAAGAAGTTTAGGTTTTAGGTTTGGGGGTTTGACATAATCATTTCTGGCTAAAGTCCACCTTCATTGTTTCTGTGTTTGCTGGGGTTTTGGTTTTTTGTTTGTTTTTTTTAATCAGGTCTCATCTCTTACTAGAGAGTTGAGCTAATTCAACAAATTAAGGGCTTGGTAGTGTTATTGTTTGTTTTTTCTTAAAATCTTTATTGGCTTTAGCATTCTGGAAGCTTTATTGAGATTTTGATTTTTTTCTTACTTGTCTGTTGTCAACCCACTTAGCATTGCCTTATCAAGTGCAACTAATTAACATCAAAGGGATATTGTTATTCATTATCACTCTCTGATCAGTCATGTATACCATATATGCTGAACTGGCTCTTTTGAATCTCATTCACTATGCTTTCTTCAAGTTTCTTACAGATTGCCCTCCTCATTTGCACAGTGCTACAGAAGTTAATATGCATATGCATTTAAGTGGAAAATTACTTCTTCCTGAAGAACCATCACACCTCTGTGCTGGCATTTTCTGTAGCATACACACACAAATACTTCACTGCTAACAGGCACAGCTTGCCTGTGCTGCTTTATTTGTCTGCTCCCTTTTGACATTTTAGGCTCATGATCAAAGCCCAACCTGCAACTTTCTGCTAAGTTTAATTTCGCCTTGCTTAGATCCAGTTTCCTTACCCAAGTCACTATTATTTATTGAGAAACTGTAGACAGACAAGTGGCTACATAGCTAAACCTGGCTGTTTTCTACTAACCTACCACTCCAGACACTCTTCTGCTTCCTTTTTGTCTGTGCAGAATATGTCTTCCAGGTTCTGAAAAGAGGAGGGAATTCTGTCAACGTAGAAAATATCTCTGAAGTGCCCCCCAAAATTACAACTCTGTAGGCTTTGTTTCTGTCAGAGTATCATAATAGGTCTGTTACCCATTTTGTGGAGGTTTAGAGAGAACAGGGGTTGTCACTGAGGAAGGACTACAAACTGTGCCGAAATAGTATGAGCATTTTCAAAAGTTAATGTCTAATTTTATATTGGAAATAAATTCCCTGCTGCTTTGTAGAATCACACGTGCATATCTCACAATGCTGTATTGGAATGAGCTGTGAGGTTTGTGGTCGTACTAGAATGAGCTGCTTGCCACCTCCTTTCCTTTAGTCTGTTGGAATTGGTTAACTTAACCTGACTGTTAATGTCTGTTAATCATAGGAAAAATAGTGGAGTGTGGGTATCTTGATCCTCCTCTTTCCCATGTGGAGTTTGGAGATCTTTCTGCAGTTTCCCTCTTCATCCCATGTGGGCTTCTGGCACCAAGATGTTAAGTTCCTGGCAATTACAATTTGCCTTAGATGTTTCTTCCACATCATCCACAGCATCCCACTGAAGATCTTCATCAGAGTCAGATTTCACCCAATCCAGAGCTAGGGAAGAGCACAGAGGAGTTTTCTGGTGTGTTCTGGTTTAGCTCCAATAGGCAGCTGAGAATTACACAGCTGCTTGTTCACTTCCTGCCAGAGGGATGAAAGAGAGAGAGAATGGAAAGGGTAAAAGTGAGAAAACTCATGAGTTGAGGTAAAGGGAGTTTAATGGGTAAAGCAAAAGCTGTCTGAGAGCAGAAAGCAAGATGAGGAATTCGTCACTGCTACCCATCAACAGGTGGGTGCTCAGCAACCCCCAGGGAAACAGGGCTCCACCACATTTCACAGGTACTTAAGGAGACAACTCCAGACATCATCCCTGCCCCTGCCAGCTTTCTTCCTTCTCCCACCTTTTGTTGCTGGGCATGACATCATAGGGTACTGGAGTATTGCTTTGGTCAGCTGGCAGCAGGTGACTCAGTTGCATCCCCTCCTACCTTGTGTGTACCCAGCCTACTCACTGGCACAGAAGGATGACAAACAGAGA